>JANHFX010014097.1:0-19864 GCA_027560015.1 Chloroceryle amazona | reverse complement strand
GGAAGCGAGTGCGGGGCGGGGTGGGCCGGAGGGCTCGGTGGCCCTGCCCGCCCGGGGAGAGCCCTCTGAAGGCACAGGCTGGCAGGGCTGGCAGCGGCTGCTGCAGTGACGGGCTGGCAGCACACGCGGAAAAGCCGTAAAATGCCTTTAAATGCGGCAGTAGCTCCTGGCTCCTTAGTGACATCCTGTGGTGCGGGGGCACTACTGCTGACGGGCAGCCGAGCTCGGGTTTTACCAAGGACCCGAAGAGCACTGGTGCCAGTTAGGAGCTGCCCAGTGACTCGGGCAGGGGCAGCTGCGTACTCAGCACGGTGCAGGGTCGGGAGGTGAGGAAGCTTCAAGAACCCCAATCGCTGTCAAGAGGTTCTGGTTTAAATCGGCCTCCTGCATTACACTGCTGCAGAGCTGCTCTTTCTGAAAGGTTCTTTCCCAAGGCTCTCGGGCACGGTGGGGATTTGTGCTTTGGGAATGTGTAGCATCTTCCATGGTACATCACAGAACAGAGAGGGCTCGGATCTAAGTACTGCAGCTGGCCCCGTGCCTAGACTGAGGAGCAGAGTGAGCGAGGCACCAAATGAACATCCAGCTAACTAAGGCAAATGTTAATTTCTTAATTCAGCATGTGTCATCATGTTGAAAACAGACTCGCAGAACATCTCCCCCAGCCAAGCAGCTCAGGAGTAGAGATGAGGCAGTGAAACCCTGTCCCTCCCTCAGTCTCAGCTGTTCTAGAGAAGCCCCCTGTCCACCTCCCCTGTCACTCAGCACACTGGGGTGCACCCATGACCTGTGGCAGAAAAAGCAAGAGAAAAGCTGGTGAAAGAGAGCTGAGCATGTGGACTGAAAAAACCACAACCTATCCATAGGCAGGAGGAAAGTGTGAAGTCAGCACTTAACAGGCATAGCTGAGCTAACTGAATTCCAGCTTACAGGGATGCCACTGGTAATGAGGATTCGGTGGTATCGACCTAAAAATATCTCCGCTGCCCCTGGCAAGCTTGGTAAGATCCAGGCCACCATGTTTACAATGCTCACATTGCCCAGATCAGAGAGACTGAAGGCTAGCCTGGGCAGGCCTGAACACACAGCAACTGAAATTCCTGATCAGTGTTTGGAGGCATGTGGGTACTGGGGGTAGATGGGCTGAAAAAGGCTCTTCTAAATTCTACTACAGGAATAACTTGCATCAGATGACACAGAGGTTCACAAGAGATGACCAGGACACTCTTTACTAAGGTCTCTGTTGTCCCCAGAAGCCACCTGCTCACAGCATCATGGTGAAACTTAACCCCTGTAAATTTCTGGTGCTGCCCCTTCTTCCTTGTGGAAAAAGTGAAATGGTCAGTGATGCTGACACCTATTTTGTCTGGTGGCACGTTTAGGACCTGTTACTTCGGACTCTGCAGATTGATCTCTGAGCTGTTTTGTTCTTTCACATCCCAGCAGAACGGAGTTGCTGAGTCAGCTGCCTGCATCTGTCCCACAGCCTCAGGGTGTCCGCCACCTCCGCACTGCTGGACAGCCATGGCAGCAGAAATGTTCTCTCTCCGGTGGGACTGGCCAGAAGATTGGACCTCATCCTAAGGAGCGCACACGCGGACACACTGATGCATGAATTTGTGTCTTGTAGCTTAATTACTGCAACTCCCTGTGCTTTGAAATAAACCACAGCTGGTGTGAAATACAGCAGATGTCTGCTTAGTGATGGAGAGCAGCCTGGTACTTTGCTCAGCCTTGTTTCTTACTAAGTGCGGACTTCTGGTTTTCTTTGCTGATACTCAAAGTCCTTTATAACCTTCTTCCATAGCCAGCTCCAGCTGGAGCACTACAGCCACGGGCGAAGGGGTAAGACAAGACTCTGGGAGTTTCATCTTTCCCAGGCCGTATTTCTGTACCATGGAATTTATTTTGCCCCGTGGAGATACAAATAACCCAGCTCTCACAGCATTCAGAAGTAAACGCAAAACTTCTCAGCTTCGTTTCTTCGCAGAGAAACATGCAGAGAATGCTAGTGCCCAGCCCAACAAATCCAAGCCCTAGAAACTAATCAAGCTATTCCTCTTATAGGCGAGAGAGAAAGCAAGGCAGAGAAGGAAACAGCTTTTTTCTATTTTAAAACCCTTGGGAGGCACAGAAGTCCCACGGAGATGGGAGCCATCTAAATATATATAAAGACATAGTGAGATAAATGAATCCATCTGTTGTAATCTAGCAGTTTCAGAAAACCAATGGAAAAAAAAATGGACAGTTTCACGAAACCACTAAAGCGCTATTGGTACTCTCAAATTTTTAAAATTCTTCTCCATGGGTATGAATGTCGGAAATCAACCACCCCCCCAGATTCCCAAAACGAATAGAAAAGGAACGAGACTGTGCATGAAGCTGATGCAAACAAATCCACAATGTAATGAAAGCAAATTGCCATTAGCAATCTAACACAGACTATTACACCCCCCCCCGTCACACCCCAAAATACATTTCTGGTTTCCATGCTATGGCAGCACACGCTTCCACCACTACCCTTCTTCCATCCCAGGGATCTCAAAACATCTCACAGATGGTGCCTAAACGAAGCCTTACAACACCTCCATTCTATTTCTCTGCAGGGGAAACCGAGAGGCACAAAGATTTGCTTATCAACTAACAGGAAGTATTAAAACGTCCAGAAAGACGTAGGTGTCCTATCTGCACATATGCCTTGCTCTTACTACTAGATAGCACTTCCAATACAAGTCTGCTTGTAATTACAGAAAGTTGTTCTTTTAAAGACTGCACTGAGCAATGCACTGACAGCTTTACAGGCAGAGAAGGGCAAAGCAACAGTGTTTTGCTTCATCCCAACGAGAGATGCCTTTTCCCAGCTCTGTCTGGAGAGCCGTGTAGCAGCTACAGAACAGCACTCACTCATCTACTGTGAATTCTTACCAGCTTTTGTTGGTTTCAAACGTTCGTGTTTTGGTACAGAGAAGTAACAGGTACGGGAAACAGCCAAAGGTTTCCATACATCACAGAATCCTACAGAACATGTAGGAAGAGGCACTGCGTAAGCACCCAGTGTATCAGCCACCATCTCACAGGCATGTTGGTGTCTGCACTGAGACCTCCCAGCAAAGCAGGCTGGGAAGAGGGAAAACAAAGGGGCATTAGCCAGGAAGCTCTACTAGGTCAGTGGAATACCCTTGGAAGTGTTCCTCATTAAATGTACAAGGAGGGTCAGCTTCTTCCCTTCCCTGTCCTCTCCAGTACATGCACACGCTCCATCTCGGTGAGATTTACAGTACCTGCTATGAGCTTTCTCTGCGTAAACCAGAGAGCACGAGTCTAAGGATGAGGCAGCACAGAGATCTGATAGCTGAGTCCTGAAAAATGTCCTCAGATAATGTACAGAGATATCCACAGGCCATGGGGAGCTACCAAAGTACACATGTCCAACAACACTACCCATTGTAAAGTCACCGGCTGTACTACTCACTGTGTTGGTTTACTCTCCTCCTGGGAGAGAAGTGAAACTATACAACAAACAATCAGTTCCACAGCCCACAGCAAAGTCCTGACTAGCTATTATGGTACAAAAAGAGCATGACCTGCTGAATAGGAGGCTACCTGGTGGCTGTGGGCATCACATACGGTGCAGTGAGAGGGGGACTTGGCAACAGCTGGTCACTTCTGGAGATCATGTCTGGGTTATTATTTTAATGTGCTCTTCTATTTTCATTTGTTTTGCTTGAGTTTTTCTCCTAGAACACGGTAATTGATGTCTCACTGTTATTATCAGTATTTTATTAATAATACCCTGTCAGTGTGTATAAAAATTACATATTTCTCTCCATAAAGGCTACAATATGAAAAAACAATCTGCTGTTAATAAAACAGAGAATAATTCCCAAAGGAAATGAATGCTCTTGAAAACCACGAACTCGAAGTAAAAAACCACTCTGCTGCATTCGAAGTAATTAAAAGAGAAAAATGATGAAGACTGTTTCTCCTCAAAACTTGGCAATTTTTATATCATGCTACTGATATTCTTAATGAAAAATGGTGCTTTTATTCTCTGCTGCTTCTTCTACTTTGGCCAGTGCTGTAGCCAAACATCTGCTTGTTAAGTTAGCAGAGTAAATTGATGGTTAGTAACTCACAAGTTTCCAAAGCAGATGTCCACAGGCATTTCCAAAGGAAGATCCTCTCTAAAGCTTTGCAAGGAAGGATGCACTTAGGAGGGGAGAAGACTGAAGAAACAAAAAGGCCCAGAACAGATAAAGCATCCATGTGAATATTGGGACAGGTTGGGCTCTTCTCCTAAAAAGCCTCACTGGAAGATCTGGGACAAGTTTTCATCTGAAAGAATTTCAGAGCTCAGAGTGCAGGCTTCACACTGAACATGCCGCTGGGACTGAAGAAAGGGGTGAGCGCAGGAAGTGAGGCTAAAAGCAATGGTGAGGTAGCAGACAGTTCACTGCTCAAAGGATCATTCCTTCTATCTTTAGAGAATGGCAGAGGAAAATTAATCATTATTATTATACTTACACAATCTGAGCCTGTTCCTGCTTAACATGTTGAACCATCTCTATACTGGAAAAATTCTTAGAAGGCAACTTGGCTTCGCCAAATACATCCCAACAGATGGAATCCTGCATATCCAGGATTAAAGAGACAAATGCCCAAAGAGCCTACTGTCCAAACCGATACAATCCAGCTAATCCTTAGCAAGTCTCTCAGGTCCTTGGCTTACCCTGTCTCTCTATGTTGTGCCAGGGTAATTGAGAAGTGTCAGGCTTTGGGGCTCTCTGGGAACAGACACCAAAAAGGCATCATTACGTAGCCAGACTCTAGCAGCATTCCCACCAAATGCCCTTCCTCTCATAACATTGACAATCACTTATCATACACAAGGGTTGATACAAGAAATACTAGTGGCGAAAAATTATGTCTAGACAGAATAACGACTCTAAAAATTCACAGACATGCCTGTGTAAATAAAGCCACACAAATACATGTGGAAATAGTCTTATCCTCGCAAGGCAATTAGATCTGTTAGGCTGAGGTGTAGACAATGATGACTCCTTACTTTGTAAATGATAATGAGTTTCTTGCAGGCAAACTATACAGCCCCAGAGACTGAATCCTCAGACTAACCATAGACCATGGCTGCACAGAGGAAAAGCAGCAAGTTTCTCCAGAGCAGTGCCCAAAACCCAGGAAAGCCTTCTCCCAAAGGCAGTGAGGAGGAAACCTGGGTGCCAAGCCATTAGGAAATATTGTCTGGTTTTGTCTGCCTGTGACACTTGCACAGACACTCTCCAGCTTGCTTTCAGCTGCAATGGGAACTCAAGGTGTTAATTATATTCTTACAGTATGAATGAGGGTGTCAGACCATAAGAGCAGCAGCGCTGGCGTCAAAGTGAGGAACTCACTGGGATCAAGTTCTGCACCTTTCAGTGTGTTCTGAAAATAAACCACCTCAGACTATTGCTGCCTTGCTTCTTTCAGACTCCATTAGCTACTGCCCAACGGCAGGACATAACTCAAGGCTTTGCATGTTCTGTGCTGCTATTAATTGCTAGGAGCAAAGGCATTCACCACAACGTACCCAGTGAGACGAACAAATACTTGTGTATTTCCTAAGCAATCCTTCCTCACTACCACGAAGGGGCACTGTTTCTGCATTTCTGCTTAATAAGAATGGCAGATCTGCAAGTTCAGTTTAATTAGCAATGGTTAGTGACTCCTTTCAGTGCTTGAAGTGTTTTATATTCTACGTTATGTTTGTTTAATAAGTTATTTCTTCATGACACAGTGAATTACAGGACCATTTGTCGTACTTTCATTACCAGCAGCAGGTTATACTAATAAATCAAACAAGCGTATTAGTGAAGGTAATTCCTCCCATGAACTTGTAAGCCTAAGAGGATGGCTGCTCTAAAGTAGCTGGTTTACAGGCAGGTTTCAATCAAAAGGCATAAACGGCTTTGCAAAACATATCACTTTTTGCACTTTCATTTTTTTTTTCAAAATACATCATTTTTATCTGGGAAAACCTTATAAACTGTCCTCATCTGTGTTGGCAGTTCAAATATTGGTATATCTGCACCCTGATGCTCTTTGATAGGTACCAATTCTGTTCCCATTTATACCAGAGGCTCTTCTGCCATTGACTTCACTCCAAGTGAAGATAATGTCCACTACATTCAGAAGCAAAAGCAGTCCCATTTCTTCAGGCATATTTTGTGTTCTGGAAAATAGTTTAATCAACTTGAAAGACTCCACTAAGTAACCTGCTCTCAATCTGTGTTTCTGAAAAATCGCACTCTCCAGAAAGTAATTCATGTACTTTAAGGCTGTGGCTTATTTACAAAAGGTAAAGGATGCTATAGCAGAGGTACCTGGATATTCTTACTTTCACACTCATGCAACTAAGAAATGTCCATGAAGTAGCTGTTACAGTGATAACACAGGACTGTATCAAGCCCAGTGCTATAGGATTTCAAGATCATATTCCAATGTCTTGTTTGGTGTCTCAGGCATTTGTAGACATTCAAATTTGTTGGCTACGAGATCAGCAGCTGCACAGTCAAGCTGATACTGTAGCTGCACAATCGTAATCTAGTCTGCCTGATGTCTCCTCAGTGAGACATTGCACAAGGCACATCATATAAAGAGCAATTAAAAAGTAAAAAACCAAAGAAACAAACAAACAAAAAACCTAAAAAAAAAAATCCCATGTCCCGTGAACAGAAGTCTGTCCAGATTCAGTACTCTGCTGAACAGTACCTCTAACCTTACCTACACAGATAAACCAGTGCAATTACCCCACACTGGTGCTACCAAGAGACAGTGGTATAGCCAAGCAACAGATATTTTTACTACCCACCAACTAACCCTGCCCTGCAATTAACTGCAGAGCCCCACAGATTTCTGCCTGATTAGCTGTTTCAACTAATGAGAGGCTCCAGACTCAGCTAACATGAAGCCTGAATTACCTGCCATTCACGGCCTGGTCTTTGTGACCGCACGGAGCAAATCACAGGTGCGGAACCGCGCTGCAGCAGGGACACAAAGAGGAAAAGGGGGCCCACGTACAATCCGCGCGCAACTCCTCCGACCTCAGTCACACAGATTGAATGTTTTGGATGGTTACGCACATGGGAGCAAAACCTGGCAGTTCCTGTATGGTCATTACCCAAGATATAAAATGTTCGACTTTTAATTAAGATCTACAATATCCATGTCACAAAATGAGTCTGAAATTACAAAAGCGGGAGCTGATCTGATTGTAAAAAGCTCAGCTATTCAATTGAAGGCCAATACTTGGTCATAACCAGAGAAAAGTTGGGGTCAGGAGTCCAAGTTCAGGAGTGGAGAAAATAAGACGCTGAAGGAAACATTATATCCTCCAATAATCCTTGCAGGAGATATGATTTCAGCATGAAAGGATGCAGTCCAGCTTTAAAGTTTCCAAGCAAAAATCATTCTACTATAACTCCACTGTGAGATAAAAGCAGACATGTGATCTAGTAATACTGGCCTCTTTCACTGGTGTTTTTATTGGTACTGCCCTCCATATTAAAGAAAACAAACACTCAGCTTTTAATATTAAAGATAACTCCAACAGGTCTGCTTTAGAGAACCTTTCTGTGTTAATCCATTCCTTGTAATACAGTTAGCCTTGTGTAAATTTGGAAGGTGGCCTGTAAAAGGAAAAGCAAACAGAGGATTGGCTTTTGAAAAAACTTCTACCCAGGTTTTGGGGGGTTTTATTTGGGTGAGGGTTTTTTGTTTGGTTGGTTTCGGGGGTTTTTTTATAATAAAAAATTCTTCTCCTTTCTCTTTTAAAGGGTCATGGTAGAAGAATAAATAAGGCTGCAACCTCATACATCATTCCCCCATTTCTTAACTGAGGAAGAGGGTGACTGGGATCCTCCTGAGACCTGAAACACTGGAAGGAATACATAAATACATGAAAAATCATATATACTGAGTAGAAATATCACTCAGCTGGTAGTACACCAAGCCAAAACTCAGGAGACAGGGTCTATTGTAATTGTACTCTGAGCCTGGTGGGTACCCCCACACAAAGCCTCTCTGACTGTGTTTCAGTTTCTCCGTTTCTAAATAAGATAACCTCAAAGTACACAAGTGCCTTCAGATAAGACAGTGCAGTGTAACAGCGGTGCCAGCCATGAAATCACCAGATGAGCTAAGGTAGCTGTCAGCAGAGCTCCCAGTCATCAGATGGGGCACAGACATTTTGGCAGTACAATATAAAACCCTGAGCTGCTGGAATTCCTGCTCTCTTCTCCCTCTTCATAATGTGGCTGGATCCAAATGGAAGGGATTTTAAAGGATGCTATACAGAAATAATTTTGCTCTCACTGTACTGCCAGACAGTAATTTTCTCTTATATCATGCACTCAGATACTGTTAAGTGTTCCTTAAACCAGTTCTGTCAGTTAGTCAAAAACTGTGGCATGGAAGAACCAAAAAGAAATTAATTGCTGATGTTAAAAAGTTCAAGTAAACTGAAGTAAGATTTTCCTGCCCGTTCCCACTAGCCATGAATTTAGCCTGAGAAACACCTCACGATCAGTCACCAGTATAATATTTGCATTTCTGAATGCACAGAAGAGGGTGGAGCTCTCTGGAGACAGAATCAGTAGGGAAATCTCCCCTCACAAAGCAGGAGGAACATGCTGACCGATAAATCACTTCTGTTATTGATGCAATTCTTCCAACGGTTTAAGTTATTGAATGCTATAGAAAAATGAGCAGAAACCCAGGAAGTTTTGTGAACAGTAATGGGTACCAGTGTCAACAGTAAAAATAAGGTGTATTTGCTGAAACAGAAGATAGAAATATCTTCCCTTCTCTCTCTGGGGGGTGTGTGTCAGTTGCTTACAGCAATGGACATCATAATTTCCACCAGTTCTCACTGATGAATGCTTGGATGAGATGGAGTGCAAGATAGGATGCTCCTGACCTGATCGTTTCTGTGACCAAAATAGGTCACACATAACTTTGCAACATTAGGAACATCCAGATTCCAGTATTCCACGATGGAGCCCTCATGTCCCGCCTGAGGACAGAGTTTTACACTCTGTATTTGACCACCATGACAACAATCTGGAGAGAAGGCAAAGAATCTAGAAATGAAAACACCGAGGAAACCATTTCATCTCCTCTTCGGTTTAGAGTGCCACAGCTGCTGCCCCAAACCATATCCTCCTACAGGAGGGAGACGTTGGCCTTGGTAATTAGCCAGACATCAAAACCTTCCTAGGGAATTCCTCCTCCTGAGAGGCACACGCAGATCAGAAGAGGACAGGCTGTCTAAACACAGTGAGCCTCCTCTCCCTGGCTGGGTTATTTTCTTTCTCCCTAGGGGAGCTCCAGCCAGGGGAAACTCCAGCTTTAACAGAAGGTGGCTTGGTTTCCTCCCTGTTTTTATAGCAAGAACAAGCTACAAAGGTACCCTTTTGATAATGGCCAGTTCTTCAAAGTCAAGTTCTCTGCAGTACTGAAGCATCTGAAATTTTGGTTCTGCTTTCACTGAAATTTTATCTAGCTACTGTCTTCCTAAGCTACCTGGAACACCAGTATCCTGGTCTGAAGTGTACTGATGGTAAATAGAGAAGACATTTCATGACTCTTGATTCACTGCTCATTCTATGGAAATACCGAGCTCCTCACTCACAAATGAAATACTGTATGTGTTCAACAAGTCCGAGATGCGACATCAGTGGTCACTAGAGACCCAGTCTAGACTTTCCAGCTCTGGGAGAAGCAAAGACCTGAAGGAATCAAGCTCTCACCTCCTAGGAGCTGGGCTCCAGGCAGCTGGTTGCTGAACTCCTGTCCAGGGCAGTTCAGATGCCATGCCTGAAGGTACTTATAGGGAAATTGTATCAGCATTAAAAACATCAAAATTGGATTATACTTGGACACATGCTGGCAAAGTATTTGCAATGGTTTCAGACTAGTTGGCGATTGGCCACATCCACATAATATTCCTAAAGTTGGATAAAATTTAACAGCAGTAAATTAAGAAACTTTGCCAAGTCCACAGCAATACTTCAAACTTGGGCCAAAACGATGCACTGGCACTGAAATGCTCTAGAAGGACTTCTCCCTTCTGCCAAAAGCTGTTGATCAGATAAGAAGAGCTGGGCTGTGGACCACAGGGATAGGGATGCTGTTGCTGGGCTCTGGAAAACAGCCTTTGTGGCAAAAACTAAGGAAGTTGCAATCAAAACCTGAATACTTGCAGAGCTCTGTGTAGAGCGCAAAGGAGCGGGGCCGCTGGAGCGTATGCAAGCTCAGCTGGAGAGCGCATGGGACAGTGGATGTTGCTCAGAATCTGCTTCTGCTGAGCTCCCCATAGCCACCACTACAGAGTGGTCAGCCCTGACAAATCTGCAGAGGAAAACTGAATTGTTATGGTACGTAAAAATGTTCCTTCCAGAGAGATTTGCAGCATGATGAGGGATGGGAGGGGAGAGTAGAAGAAAGAAAGATCAAAAAGGTATTGAAGGGGAGACACAAGCTGCTGGCACCTCTGTCTTGTCAGATCTCAGCCCTAGTTCCTGTTGAGCTTAACTGTGAAATCTGTATTTATTTCTCAGACCTCAGTGAGGCTGCTTGTACATGACAGTGCTCCCCCCCAGGCAATTACAGGTTGCCCTGCCTGACCCACCGGAACCCTGCAAAGCCATGGGACTGGACACGGCCACTCTGGAGGAGAAGCAGAGCTTGGCGAGAACCCTTCCCTTCACTTCAGCATTATTCCATGTGAGATTTAGAAGATTCTCCCCGTCTCTTAGAAGTGAAGCGGGGGGGGAGGATCTGTCTGATTGTATCTGTGACCCTGGCAACTCTTCACAAGCAGAGACAGCTGAGTCACTAATATTTAGAAAAATAACATAATTGACTGTATTCAGCCCTGCAGAGGACCCCCGCTGGGTATTCACAGTTAAACATTAGCAACTCGGTCATTTCTGGCAGCCTTTGTGAAGGGTTGCCAGGGCTGTAGATTCAATTAGATGACCTCCGACAAACTGATTTCCACTGCAAATATCTTTAAAAAAATATATTAAATCCCCAATAAATACAGTGAAATCGGAGGAGACAGCCCTTCCTACCTCACTGAATGCCCCAAATCACCCTACAGCCCCAGCTAGATGTCCTGCCTGGATGTTGTGCGTGCACAGGCTCTGTTATCACCACTGCCTAATGTGATTTAGCACTGTCTGTGGATTGCACTCCTTAAATCTGAGAATGTGACAGTGTCGCAGCTGGATGCAGATCAGGATACAAAATGCTGTTGAAAAGGTAAAAACATTCGCATGTATCTTTCTTTTCCTTTTCTTCAGGCAGTGGTGACTATTCTTTTGCCACTACTCTTTCATCCCCAGGCAGCTTTTTTTTCCAATTACTATCCCATGAATTATTTTGATGTAAAAGAAACTAAGATGAATTGCTAGGTCCAGTGTTTTGTGCTACCCATCACAATACACTGCAGCAGTGCATTACTCTGTGTTGGAATATTTACTTTCTTCTCAGTAATCTATACTAAAAGTGATTAATGTACCACTAAGGCAACTAGAAATGAGATTTTTTTTAAGTTCTGGTTTATGCATAGGGTTTGTGACAAGCCCTGCAACAAAACAACCAACGTGAACACACTTTAACACTATCACAATGAAATCAGCTAACACCTTAATTACACCTTGTAATTGCTTCACATAACATATAAGACATTTTGAATTCAGCTTTTAAACATCTCAATTGTATACGTTCCTGTCTGTCTCCTCAGACTACAGGATTTCATTTCAGACAACGTGTTCTACCCTGGTAAATTGGTTCTTAGCTCAACTTTTTTGTTTGCTTTTTTTCCCCATCCTAAATAATTCTGAACAGCTACCAAACCCTCACCTTTCTTGCAGCCATCAATGTTTGAGGAAATAGAAAGAAACAAAGCAGTGCTGGATTCTTGAGATGTCCCTCCAGAGAGAAGCTTAACAAAACATTGTTTTTAAATAATATATCCCATTGTTTGGGTTACAATAAGATATGAATGCAACATCAAAAAAAACAGGATAAGAGATATTATGAAAAGATTATTCAGAGAACCATCAACTAGCATTTTCTCAAGTGGCATTGTAATCATTCTTTGTACTTGATGCAAAACAATATACTAAGGGTATTTGCAAAGAGGAAACTTTTCTTTACATACAGTGTAAATTGGTATATGGAACAGAGACACTGCATCGAGTTTAGTCTGATTTTTTTTTTTCCTCAGTGTTCCCTGCTGAGCAGTGCCACAATTAATCAAGCTTTCTAGGTTTTAGTTAATTGCTGGACCCCAATAAATTGGTTTGTACTGGCATTGGTCCAGGTCTGATAATTTCACAGCCTTGGAAACTGCTGCATGTTCACACAAGAACCTTGCAAGCGGGGAGCTGGGATAAAAAGCATAAAAGAAACTCTTGTTCTGTGAGGTTCCATTAATACTTAAAAAGCCAGCACACTAGCAACAGTGTCTTCACTGTTTTTTTTTCCTCCATGTGTTTTAAACTGATGTTTTTGATAATGAAAGGAAATCCCCTCCTTTCTTTATATTAAACTATTTTCTGTAGATAGATACTCTCAAAAAGCCATTTCTAATTTCACCACTATCCTCCTAGAGATTTCTACTGTTCCCATCATCTGCTGAGAATTCACTGTGCCTTTTGACTCAGCTTGGCTATTTTTTACCTCTCTCTACCGATTCTGTTCATGTGAACGGATCACCATCTCCTGGTGAAGGAAAGTTCCAGACTGGCTTTATGAACTAGACAAAAGAAACCTGTGGTCCCACAGTCTGGCCTAACCTGTTGGTGTGTGCCCCTCGTGCTCAGTTGGCTGCTGGAGAGAGGACTACACGGCTGCTCCCCAGTGGGCAGCCACAACCAAGCAGACTGGCATCACAGTTTAGTGCAAGTCGATGCATTAGGGTCTCTTACAAGTAAATACCCAGTACTGTTGTCAATGTGAGACAGGTCCACAGCTATGAGTTCATTTTACAACTGGGCTCAGTTACACAAAGGATTCTGCATCCTCAGCTCTCACTGGTAACAGTGGGATTCGTGAGAGCTCAGCCCCTGGCAGGCTCTGGCTCCACGCTGGCACACGTTTGACTTTGTTCTCCCTAGAGAAGGCTCATTTGGCAAGTTCAGTTTTACTAATGAGTTTCAAAAGCACTCTCACACCAGCAAGTTTCTGAGCAAAAGAATTACATAATAGCCAAGGTGTTCGGTAACCTCGTTGTTATTGTCTTTGGCTCACCAAGGCGAGATCAGCAGCACTAATCACGGTTTTACACAAGTATATTTCAGTTGCAATTGGAGCCTCATCCAGTCTGCCTCGACCCCTTCTGTCACGCCTCGGAAGACAGGACTGACTGGGTTTATCTGGTGGATCTCAGCTGTAAAGAAATGCCTCAGCAGTTGGATCTGTATCACGGTACGATCAATCTGTAAGATTTGTTACCGCTTTTCTCATGCAGAGCTACATCCTCAGCGAGGGCAAATCACTGTAATTCTTTTCAACTCCTGCAAAATTCTACCAAGCATGATTCTAGCCAACAGTTCCAATGGCAGGGAAGAGCTGCTGTTGCTTTTATGTGAACTACCCCACCTTCTGCTCTTTTCAAGAATGTGTGGTACTGAAAAAACAATGAAGGTGAAGCTCCTCTCAAGAAAAGTAATGCCCTCTTCAGCTTGGGCAAATATGTGGCATCAATTAGGGATGTAGAGCTCTATTTTCAACTACTTTATTGATGTTATGCCTCCAACACCCATCACATCTCAATACAAGATGAAATAATACAAAAGAATTAATCGCCATTATTAATACAAGAAAAAGACAGAAAGACAAATATGGCATGGCTAAAAAATTTAGTATCTTTTTTTAAAGCATAAATTAGGTGGATTATCATGCAAAGATGATATGTTAGCGACCAGTGATCTCTGTTAAAGGTTGAAATGCACCACTGACAGTAAGATATACCTGGCCAAGAACTTCTGAGTTGGAAGTTCAACTATTTGGCTGAGAAGGTACAAGGAAAGACAGAGCAGACAAGAAAATTTTCTGGGAATGTCCCAAAGATCAGCCCTTTTACAATTTCATTGTAATTTGTGTAGATTCCTTGGGCTCTTTTGCAAGTTTGGGTAATAATTGTTTCTGCATATCCAATGACACTTCATTACTGTTTCACTGTCAGTAAACCACTGTGTACTGGTGTTTTGTTTTGACCCATCACGGTGAAGCTCATACAGCTCATCAACACTCAAAGTATTCTGTATTCCTACAAATTGTCTTGCAGACTTTCTTTTTACATTACAGGTATGAGAGAGGATTATAAGATTACAGCTGCACACATGCTGTGCTGCTGATAGGTATCTTATAAATATCTGGAATGAATGAGATTAGATGAGATTAGAAACCGCTGCAGACGAGCACTTTAAAATCAATGCAAAATTCAGGAGGGCCTCACCTCTGAGAGCATATGTATTCTATACCTATACATCGGTATCCTCAGCACCCCACCTAGTAAAGTGTCATTTGCTCTAGGATGGAATGAAAAATTGTGTGGTTCCCTTCTCCCTCGTTTTCATGTTTGCTGTTGGTAGATCTTGCAACTCTTTTCACCTGTGTATTTGGAAGTGAAATTTAGTGACTCATATTTTATTTGCATTTTTTGACAGAGTAGTGAAAGATTTTCAGCTACCCTTCAGTCTCAGCTGCATCAAGGTAAGGAGGAATTGGGCTGCTCTCTGACATTTTATGGAGTGGTGGTGTTGTTGTTTAGCAAACTTTATTGAAATCTCAGATTCACACATCCATCAGTCTCACTGCTAAATAAGTAAATTAATTTCTAGTGCTAGAGGTCTAAAACCCCACCACAAATGAAGTCAGTGCTACAGAATGAACAGGAGGGTGGAGAGTGCTCATGACCATCCTATGGCATAATCACAAAATCATGCACATCTGAAGCCCTTTTTGTTCAGCAATATACGTGAAGACTGCTTGATGAACATCCAGATTGTATTCCCAGTATGACAGCTGGAGAGCTGCTCCAAACCACAAAAAGTAATTTAGAGATTTTTATAAAATCCTGGGAATAATTTTTAGCAACTTAAGATAGATTTTCCAAAGGGCTCCACTGAATTTATAGGCATGTAAAAAACAAATGAATTCATTAGTTTAAAAACTTCCTTTCATACTTTTCCGGAAGTGAAAATGTGACCACAGATAGTATTTTTTTTCTTGAAAGGAAAAAAAAAAAAGGTATGGAGATAAATGGAAGCTGTGTCATGTGTCTAACATTTCTCAGAGCTCAGCATCTGTTCCAATTAAGAAACCTCCACATGGTATATAAACATGTTAACATTGGCACAACATGTTGTAGCCTGGTTTGTTTTTTTTTTTTCCCTCTCAAGAACTGAGAATTAATAGGATACCTATGTGTTGCTCAGTCACAGCACAAAGAGATGGTCTTCTACTATCAGTGTCACAGTTTAACAGTTGCTTAACTTCCAGTATCGTTAAGGAGAATTACACAGCTAAATCTCTGCGCTCTTAAAAACTTAGAGCATCCTTGAATTTCTAAAGCCCCCAGTCAGGAGCAATTCTTTGCTCTCCAGACACCAGCATGCAGAGTATATTCAAGCAGTGAGTTCTCTGGAGTTCTCTGTTTCACACGTGTGCAGCAGCCCTGAACTTCACCAGCTGCAGTAAGAGCCCACCACTGCGTGAGTGCACAGAGCAAGGTGTTTGCTACGTCATATTGATGCTGCAGTCGAAGGGGAGTAGGACGGACTCCTTAAGGTGGGGCAGTATTAGCTGCAAGATAAACCCCACCCATAAGGGCTGTGGTACAACACAAAGTGTATGACCTTTTAATTGCACTTACTGCTCTGCAATACTTAGGAGAGCTGGGAGAAGAGCATGGGTGCAGCACCACCAGGATCCACAGGTGCTGTCAAGCCAAGGGTCACTCACCAAGAAGCCACCTGCGAACATTTCATTCCTGCACAATGCCCAGCATGAGTCACGTTATCCTATGACCTAGCAACTGTAGCACTCGCTGTGACACTACATCAGGTGAAGGTGTATGAAAAGAAACAGTGGCAGGCTTTGTACATGACCAAGAAAGAAGCAGAGTCTGACAATTCTAAACTGTGCCACCACTCAAAAGCCCTCAGGTACATCCCAGCAACACATGAACAGCACAGCTTGGGCAGCAGGATCGGGACTGACCAGCAGGTCAAGAGAGGGGATTCTGCTGCTCTACTCTCCTCTGGTGAGAGCCCACCTGCAGTGCTGGGCTCAGCCCTGGAGTCCTCAGCACAGGAGAGACATGGACCTGTTGAGGCAGGTCCAGAGGAGGCCACAAAAATGATCCGAGGGCTGGAACCCCTCTGCTGGGAGGCCAGGCTGAGAGAGTTGGGGTCGTTCAGCCTGGAAAAGAGAAGGGTCTGGGGAGACCTTGTGGTCTTTCAGGACTTCAAGGGACCTATAAGAAAGATGGGGGCGGATTTTTTAGTAGGGCCTGTTGTGACAGGACATGGGGTGATGGTTTTAAACTAAGGGAGTGTAGACTTAAACTAGATCTAAGAAAGAATTTTTTTACACTGAGGGTGATGAAACACTGGAACATGTTACCCAGAGAGGTGGTTGGTATCACATCCATGGAATCATTTTGGGTGAGGTTGGCCAGGGCTCTGAGCAACCTGCTCTAGTTGCAGATGTCCCTGCTCACTGCAGGGAGTTTGGATGAGATGGCCTTTAAAGGTCCCTTCCAACCTGAACCATTCTAGGAGTCTATGATTCTACAATGAGGAGTAAGACCAGAGCATCCTGCCCTTGGAAGTCTGGGTTTCCATCATACTGCCCATTCAGTGAGTCCTAGGTCCTCACCTGAGGGAAAGGCTCTTTCAACCAACTCTCTACAAGATAATCTGACAAAAAGCAGGAAAAGGGCTGCATTTTGTCTATCTCTCTGTTCAGCAAAGGTCTTACACCTGAATTATTATCTCCAGAGACTGTCACATACCATCATCTTCTGAAACAGTCTTACAGAATGCCGTGATGGCATCTCTACAGATGCCAACTTTCCCAAGGTATTCTTCAGGCCAAATAAGGAATTTCTTTGCAAAGAATCTCTCAGCAAGAGAATTCAGGTCACAGAGTCTATACAAAAACCTTCGTTTCTCATTACTACTACACTGACTACGTGTAAAAAGTACTGCAGCAATTACTGGTGTCTTTATCTGCGCACACCGGAGTTTGTATCAGCACAGAGAAGGAAATCCATGGGCTGACTGCTCTCTAGCTACCTACCCACCTCTAGACAAGTGGGTAGGTAGCTGGGTTGGGTGTGTTGTTCTAGAGGACATCTACACAGTAAAACTGAGCTCTGGCAAGGCCCAAAGCTGCACCTACCAAAGTTGTACAGATGCCATAAAACTAAGCTCCCAAGTCTGCCTACAAAGACCTGTGGATTCCTACTTACAGAGTTGCAAGCTCTTTTCTTTTCTAGACCAAATTACAAATTGTGTATTTGGTTTTAAGTAACACTGAAGGAAACAGTTACTCACATTCCCCAGGATGCTTAAAATTTTCTGAAAATGACACCGTAGGTATGTTTACTTTGGCCACTGTTATCCATAAAGAGAATACAGCTTCTAATCAGTGACCCCAACAACAGAACAAAGCCCTTGCAGTAGAGACCTGCATGGAGAACCTTGCCTTCATCCAACCATACTAACACAGGAATTCAGAAAATCAAAACGTTCATTGGGACAGCCCATGCAATGCCCCTTTTCTATAAAGAAATGTCATTTTAATGGTGCTAGTAAGGGCATTTCAATATCTCATCAACTCCTCTGAAATCATGTGCCATCTCGATGAATCTCTAACACTGGAGGGAATGGACTGATCTGGGGTTTGGAAGAAAAACTGCCACAAGCAGAGTCACCAGCACAACTTCAGCCTCCTGTAAGGACAGCAGGACAAAAGTGCAGGGCTTCACTGGTAACTGCTGCACTAAATAAATCCACGAGGCATCCCTGATGATCAGTTTAAATTTAGAGCTGTCAAGGGATGTACACAATCTACCACATCTTGCTGTACTGTAACAGTTCCAGTAACAAACTCCTCTCCTTTCACGGTATGATCTTTATTTCATTTGACTTCATTTACCTTTGGTGTTACATGCTTCACTTCTACATTTCTTTGTGGTGTCTGAACTCAGTTTTCAAGACTAGATCAGTAGCACTGGTGAAGTGGTACCAAGGTAAAATTTACTACTACGCCCATAGCCAGTGGGCTCCCAGATAGCCAAAGGCAGCTCCTAGGAAAGTCCCTCCACCCTATGTCAATGTCAGTGGGAAGACTCTGGGACTTTGGGTCTAGCTCCTTGCAGAATGCAACAGCATTAGTTCAGCTGTTGATCTGAATGTGTACATTATTTTTATGTCATTTATCTCACAGACTGAGCCTGCACAATCTAACCCAGCACATCTAAAGCAACAACATTACTACAGCCCCACAATTTAGAAGCATGTGTGTACACGCATAACCCTTCTCTCCATGTGCATGGATCTACCTCTGCAGGACCAGTGCGTGTGCAGCTCAGCTCCTGTGCCTTCAGGTGCAAATTACTATCATATTTCTGATTCAGAGTTACCATTTCTTTTTCCATTAGCCCATCCCTATTTCATACACTGGCTTTCCAAAGCTATCAGCCTGCAGCAGTAGCCGCCGCATTCAGGACTAAGAGCTTTAAGTGATGACTTTCTGTTAGGAACACAGATTACTGCCTGAGCATAGCAAAGCAAGGAGTGGCAGAGTGTCACAGAAGTAGGCATGGAGCAGTGTTTTCAAAATGCTCACCTCCAGAATGCAGTTTCTTTCTCCTTTCCTTTTTTATTCTTTAATATCGAGAGCTGCATTTCACTACCACGCAGCTCTGGTTACTCATGAATCCACACTACAAAACCCTCAGTAAGTCAACTGTTCTCTCCTAATACTAGTATGAGGTTTTACCATGAACTGTATTTTCAATATTTCATCCAGCTGAGTTACAATGGGAGAAATGAAAGTTCTGCTCAATTTTCAGCCTTCTGAAAATATCTACCAAGCCTGGGAGGTGTATGACCTCCCAGCAGTGATCCCCAAACACCCCGGTCCCAAACTAGAGGAAATAGGTTGTAATTTGTTTCTCCACATGATGTCTTTTCATACCTCACCCTTTTTCTCAGATCATTTGTCAAGGGTTCACTGATCTCTTCTTATTAGTTACAGGGGCTACAAGAAGACAGAAAAAGAATGTTTGACCAAGCATATAATGTCATGAGTCATGGGTTTAATTTAGTTCCACCAGAATCTCAATGTGACCTTGAAACCTTCTAAGACAATAAATCAGCCCAGAGGGTTTCAGCAGAGGGTGTCTGACAAATCCCAGTGGACGCGAACTCCATCGGGGCTGCTCCGGAGGGCACCGCGCCTGTGACAAGCCCATTAAAGGGCCATCTCGGTGTGGAGTCTTCCCTCTAAGAAAACCGCCTGTGGGGCTCGGTTACCGAGGAGGGAGCTATGGCCAGAGCGGGCTGCGTTCACCCAGCCCGCAGCTCTGCTTGAAGGCACCAGATCAAGGTCCCGCCCGCCGGGTGCGGGTCCTGCCGGTCCGCAGGTGGTTCCCGCACTGCGGGAGGGAAGCGCGAAGGGCGGGTGCCGAGCGCCCTGCCCTGCGGGACGCTCCTCGCCCCCCGTCCCCCCAGATCGTAGCAAACTCCACCCCGGGCCGTGTCAGTCACGCTGTTGTCTC
>JANHFX010014096.1:0-56643 GCA_027560015.1 Chloroceryle amazona | reverse complement strand
CACATATACATAGAAAGAAAATGAATCCAGCTCACCAAAAATACTGTTATAATAGTATTATAACATGATCATCCTTAGCAGTCATAGAGAGAATGGTGAAAAATACATGCTGGTGAAAAAAAGAAAATCACCATCATCTTTCTACTATATGGCCTATTTTGTCTTTATTGCAGTCCTAATTACAGCTCGAAGTTTCCCTATATTGATTAAGACTGTGCACTGACATGGAACAGTTATATAGCTCTCTGATATACAGTCAGTCATTTTTTATGTATATAGTAAAATGTCATGTGATAAAAATACTGTAGTATTCAAGAAAGAAACATCTGAAATTAAGCAATAATGAAAATATTATCTGAGGTAAATAACTCTATGGAACTAATTAGATTATATGTTTTCTTTGGTAACTGAGGTGATGTTGGCAACAGAAGTTTTGAAAAATCCCATCACCAGATACCTATCCTTGCCCAATCAGTTCAGGTTTATGTGCTCTGGCTATAGCGTGCTGCTAAGTTGTTAAACATAAAAAGTAAGAAGGGAGAATGGTATGTTATTGAAAGATATTGCAGTGGAAAATCTAAATGTTTTTAGTGGAAGGACCATTATGGAAGTAAAATATGGAAAATTAAAATAAACAAAGAAAGAAAAACGCAAAAGAATGGGCATCAGAAATTCTAGTTAAGGCTAATTGTCACTCACTAAAAATAGAATTTGTGTTAGATAAGATGATTCAAACATTCAACAGATGATGGTAAAATTACTAAGTATCTAATATGCCATCCTGCTTCACAGAAGTTTTGTTTTCTTAGTATAGTTTTGTCACTTGCAGGGGAAGTACAAATTTAAGAAACCCTCCTCCTCCTACAGAAAATGAGAGAACTATTCAGTTCTTGAATTTATCTTAGAGAAAGAAGTTTGCACTCAGAGGTTTATGAAGATAGCAGAGAAGTCAAGGGAACATTACTGTGAAATAATACCAATGTCTACTAGACTACTACAGAAGATGACTGTAAGAGGCAGTTACTGGGGAGGGACTGCTAATGTAAACCAGAGTTGACAGTTTATTAAGGGGGTTACTCTTTTTGCTTCCCCTCATACAGATTTAGCTAACTGGTGATGGTCTTCGAAAAAAGAAATCAAAGTGTTGCTTCTCACATATCAGAAGCACAGAACAAGTAGTAAGTAATAATTGGAAACAAAGAACATAAGACAAATGCTTTAATCTCGGAATACAAATAAGTTCCAGTATGCTATATGATTGGTAAATAATAACATACCTAGCAAGGTGAAACAAGAATATAACATGTCTTGGAAAATGCAATATAAAGGTATGCAGTAAATGATACCATTATTTACAAAATCCATTCCTGCATTGCAGAAGACAGAACAAGGATATGATTAATAAATTCAAAACAAATTTACATAAAATTACTGGATAGCTTACTGGGAAGGAATAAACAATTTGCAGTTTTCCCCACTGTCTTTTAATACAGTCTTGCTGTTTCATAAACACTGAGTTTGCTGTAAGTAGATAGGTACAGTATTTCAGCAGCACAAGCTACTCTGCACTGAGACTGTCTGGGATGGAATTAAGTTTCTTCAGAGCAGCCCATAAGGGGCAGTGCTTTGCATTTGTGGCTAAACCACTGTTAACGGACCAGTGTTTTGGCTCCAGAGCACTTGCACAGCATCAGAGCCTTCTGTCTTCCCACTTTCTCCACCCCCACCCCCCCAGCAAGCAGACTGGGGCACAAGAGGCTGGGAGGGTACACAGCCAGAACAGTTGATCCAAATTGGCTAAAGGGGTGTTCCAAACCATATGACTGTGCTGAGCAACAAAAGCCAAGGGAAAGGGGGAGGAAGGAAAGACATTCACAGCTATGCTATTTTCCCAAGCAGCATTTGCAGATGCTGAGGCTGGCTGGACTTCTGCCTGCTGATGGGAAGTAGTGAATAAATTCCTTATTTCACTTTGCTTGTGGACAGAGTTTTTGTTTTCTTTACTAAACTGTCACCATCTCCATCCACAAGTCCTATCAACTTCCTTTGATTTTCTCCCCATCCCAGAGGAAAGGGGAGTATGAAAGTCATGCTGCGTGTTTGGCCACAGGCTGGGGTCAACCCACTGCCAACATGGATTACAATAGG
Organism: Chloroceryle amazona; assembly: GCA_027560015.1. NCBI lineage: Eukaryota > Metazoa > Chordata > Aves > Coraciiformes > Cerylidae > Chloroceryle > Chloroceryle amazona. The sequence goes on along the minus strand of JANHFX010014096.1, from coordinate 54,495 downwards.
GAAAAAATGGAGCTTTTTTATTTTTCCTCTATTTTTATTTACTGTATCTTCATCTGCAAAGTTTGTGAGGTTTGCTATTAAAACTACAGTCATAAATGGGAAGTGCCTATTTTTATTGTATCTAACAAGTTATCCCTGAGACTGTACAAAATGATTCTTTAAACTAAATTAAACATTAAATGTACATAAAATCAATAAGCTACATCTGTGCACCAAAATGAAAGAAGGGCTTGTGCAGCAGTATAGAAAAAGTTGTGTATGTTTCACATTTGCAAGTGTCCACAAAGCTTTTTCATTCAATACTTATCAAATATGGCACTTAAAGAATGAAAATCACTTAGAGTAAAACTAGGACAGCAAGCAGTAACCTCAGCTATAAATTGGATTCTACAGTAGCAGATGATGGAAAAATGGAGATAAGTGAGTAAAAGATAGTCACTTCCTTCCGAAGAGTATTTCACCTCTTCCTGCCAGCTGCATTTCCTGCTAAAATGTATCTCTTGCTTACTTATTATACACTTAATTTGACTACTCATTATGTGACAAATCAATGCAAATTAAAATATTTCTGGCTATACCACTATTTACAATCCATCAGAATATTATTCCAGGACTGACATGACTTGCACTCACTTGACTGATATTTGGTACATATCAGTCTACAGATCCTAGACTAATAGGAAGCCTTAAAAAAAAAATAAATAGATGAGGAGATAATGAAAGGGTGTGGAAGATGGCAGGATATGTGTGTTGGAATAAATAATTAATTTGTAAGGTTTAAAACAAAAAAGGCAGTGGCTTAAGACAGCCTAAACCAGAGAATTATAACAAGTTTTCAACATATGTAGCACCATGCTGTAATTCATCCAAACCAAGCATCCACCTAGTATTACCTGGAATTAACGGGTTAAATATGGTTGAGATTTCACAGTAGCTACTTGATGGGTTGCTAGTAAGAAATGCAACAGGTTTATTCTGTTTTGACTGACGACAGAAATGCAAAACCCTTCCATGACAAAGGCTCTCATGCTGAACAGTGTATATATACCCTGATGCTGTGACTATTCTAGGTTTCCGTCCCCCATCTCTGGTTCTGAATGCAGATGGCCTTCCTCATCCTTAACTAGTGAATGTGACAAACTCAGAACAGCTCCACTTCCATTCCTTTTTGTCTTTCCTTTTGCTCTGCTTGATAGGAAACCTGACTGGAATCATTACTGGAACTAATAAATATCCCTCTGGCAAACTAGTTTTTCCTTAAAAGGAGCCAGCTTTTTGGTTAGAAAAATTACAGGTCAGCAACAGAGTCCTTATATAATAGCCCTCTTCTGCTAGCTCTGAACTATTCTCTTTCTGACTTGTTTCCAAAGCATGGGCTGAAAAAATAAACAATAAAGCAAAAGGCTCCATGTATGAACTCTGAATACCAACTTGGTACAGATCCATACAAAACACCAATAACCTTAATCAGAATTCATAAATAAAATTCTGCAGGTTTTCATAATATATTAAATTTCTCTCAATAAAGATATAAAATACAGCAGGGAAGACAGCATAGACTGGAAAGATCCACCAAATCCATGAAACTGGTAAGGTAGTTTAAACAGGCATTTCATTGCATCCTGATATCTCTTCCTCTCTCAAAAATACATTGTTGATTTTCAGCTTTTTAACTAATAGCTAAAATAAATCCCTAGTGACTTTTGAACATGTGGACTAGAAACATTTCTGACATTTCATTTTACAGATGAAGTAAACCATAATGCACAAAATATTTTAATGTATTGTTAAATTGCTTGTTTACCTCCATTTGCTAGACAACAAAAACATTTTAAATATCAACTAGCATGTAAGGTTGTCAGATCAAAAAACATATAGTTTTACATGCAGTTTTAAAATCCATCATGCCTTTATTATCAGTGACCTATCCAACAGACCAAATAATGCGATGACTGAGGTGGGCATGCAACCTGCACATCTGCATACATATATATATCACTATATGTCTTTTGATCACTACATTGAACAGTTCAAGAAGATTTATTTACTTTCATTTACAATCAGTCTATCTCAAGTTTGACTGGTGAACTTCAAACTAAAGACAAGTACATGGCTCATTTAGATTTCAATCCAAAGCAGGGGTAGTATCGCACAAATAAATAATTTTTCAGGAAAGATGACATTAGTAGTGACAGGGCACAGAAATTAGATAAACCTGGCAGATAGATTTAAAAAAAAAAAAAAAAAGGTACAGAATATGGCTAAACCCCACAAAGACATTGACCCTTTTACCAAATCCCCCTCTCAAATGTCGTTCAACACGACCAAAAAATAATATTTATCTACCACTATCTTGAAGTCGATAACCGATTTAAACATTAAACATTTTTCTGCAAATTCCAGCTACATACCATCTCAAAGTATTTTAAAATTTATTTGCTTTTGTGAAATGATCTCTTAAACTACACCCAACTTATTTAAAATAGGTTATCATCGAGCACGTAGGAAAAGAACAATGGTAATGCTCAGACTACATGCTGAAATGTACTTAAAATTACTATTAAAAGAAAGTATTAATCATCAGTGATCCTCAAGGCTTCAGAAACTTCCAGTTTTATCACATCAAACATTGTGAAACCTTGCTCTAAAATCATTACGTATGCTGCCCCTAGGAAAAAGCTTCTGCCATCAGTCTGTTTCTCTACTACTTTTCTTTCTACAGTGTTTATCACATTTCAAGTTCAAACAACCAAATATTCTATTTTCTAGTTTAATGTTATTTTGAACTGATGTGAGCAGGATACAATGGTACTGTGTGAATTTTCATTTCCCTTCTTCATTGCTTTTAGAGCTTTGTCATTGCATTGTGTTTTCTTATAACTCCCTTTATTCCTGACAAAGATAGCAAATTATTCACATTCCTGTTCTTAATTAACCCTGTTAATCATCTGATGTCAGAGTTGAGGTTTACATACTGAATTTGTTTTCATACTGACATATGTTTTCACCTAGAGATAATATTATCAAAAATCACTGTTCCACTCTACCAGTTGTTTTTTTCATAGCTTACAGAAGATGTGCTCTCAATAACATGACAAAGCCAAACAAATCTTTCTCTGCATATCTGTTCTTAAGGCTTCCTTTTAAATCTCTTGGTTGTTCCTCTTAACAAGCAGGAAAAAAACACCCAAAACACTGGAAAATATCGAGGAAACAGTCATACTGAATAGTATTTTTAACTTATGCTCCCTGGTCATTTTACTTATTTGCTTGCTTAGATTGCCATATCATTGGGCACGTTGATTTTGGTTTTGTTTTTCAATAAAATAGCATTCAATTAAAACATCTCTGACTAAATAAAATAGATCTGACTAGCTCTATTTCATAATGTACCAATGTGAAGTTTAAAACCTAGATTCCGTACAATATCCTAACATTTCATGTCAGTTACGCTCATTTCAAAAATACTTTTTAAACATAATATTTAGCAACATTTTATTAGTGGTAGAAAATTTAGGTTGTGTAGCCCTCTCAGCTAGCCACACAGTAATTTTTTACATGCAAGTTCAGCTGTAAAAGCAGAATCATTTAAAACTAAGAATTAGCCTGAAGTTCTATTCTGTGTTTTATGACATAGAAAAATCTGTGATATTGATTACATGCATTCTTCATGTTATATGGTATATTTTACTGTGTCCCAAGAGCAACCCTAAGAAAAAATGCCTTAAAACTACTCAGAAGTCTCTTTTGTTGTTCTGCATTCAAGTTTAAAGAAAGATTATACCATTTCCCCTCAGGTGGAGCAAACTTCATCTAGAACTTGGACAGCACAAGAAACAATTAAGCAGAACAGAAGTGAGAATACTGTAAACAGTGCTATAACAATTAAGTAATTTTAATTCAGTGTTGCTCAATAAGAATTTCTAACAGTGAACAGTTACACAGAGTAATGGTACTGTAGGAAAGAAGAAATTTTTTCAAAATATAAGATTTTCAGTTCTCAAAGTGACCAAGAACAGACATTCATTGATTTATGTAGCTGTGTAATAGTGCTATGTAAAACTTGTTACAGATTACTAACTCTAGTGAGATGAGCCAATGGCTCATTGCTGGCTTAAAAACACATCTCTATAAACCCGTAAGTGAGAGTGGAATTACATCCCAAAATCAGACAGCTTCAAAATGGATTTGAAAATACTGGACTCTCAAAAGGAACAAGGGTAGACACAAGCAGTAAGCCAAAGAAAGGTGTGCAAACCCCATATGATAGGATGTGGAAATGTTCCAAAGATATTTACATCAACTGTGTACATCTTTCAAATTTTAACAATCTATAGAACTACAATGATATGAAAAAATTATGAAACCTGGGATTCATTAAATAAAATCCTTTATATCAGTGCAAATATAAAATATAAATAGGTTTTTGGTTTTTTATTAGTTTTAAAGCAAAATTTAAAGACACCAGACTTGGATTCACTTGGACTCACTTACAGCATTGTAATGACATTCAGGTTTACAAGTGTATCAAGTTTACAAGTGTATATTCATATAGTTGATATTTCTGAGTATGAGAGTGAGTAATAGCAGGTTGTGCACTGATATTACATGTCCCTAAATACTAAGATTCTCTTCTATGTCAAATTAAACTCCAATTTGCTATAATGTTACACATAACCACCATGACAATTACATGAATTTAGAATTCCTATTCTGTCATGACTATCTGCTACTCCAGATCTTAAAGGACTATGGTATGCCAAATTCAGGATTAAAAAATATTTCATGGTGTTTTTAAAAGAAAGTTGTGGCAATCTGTTGCACTTGTAAAGGCATCTACACCATTATTGTTACAGCTGTAATAACTAACAGAACAAAATATAAAACTGCTTATGTAGGGAAGTCCAATTGCAGAAGCTGGCAAATCACAAAGAAGTAGTTACTATCCATTGGTCTTATTTATTTTTCATATTTATATTTTCAGTTCATATTTAATTTAACTTAAAACATCAACTTTTGAAGACAGTTACAGTAAATTCAGTAAATTGTCTCCATTATAATCAGTAGTAACACAATCCTAAATCCAATTCAATAAAGATTTCTTCAGAGGTGAGCAAGGAATTAGGTTTTAGGACTCAGCATTATCTTATAATAGGTATGCTATTTACACCCTACTATCTTTTTTTTTTCATTTTAATTTTACATATTTAGACATAACCCATAACAAGAACCGCAGAAGAATAAAAATTCTTATGAAAATAGCTAAAGACCTTGTACACCATCATGCCAGATCTTAATCTGAATTACCAAAATAACAGAAGCCTTTAAGATATCTAACAAAACAGAGAAAGCATTGTATTTTTCCCATTTTATGAAGAATAACTGAACTTCCTTCACAAGATCAGCAAGAACACTAATAATGATTGTATTTGGTTCACAGTATGAATTAAAAGCGAACTATGTCTCCCCTACATTTCACCATTGGTTATATAGGTTTCAAAGGGCAATGTAAATCCCTGACACTGCTCTGCATCAGACCACATAGTTAGGGAAAACCAAGAAATTCTTGTGTCTGTTAGTTAATGTCTTGGAAATGAGAAAGCCGTGGTTATAGCTGTCAAGACAAAACTGTTGTATAAACATGGTGCAAAGTGCTTATACCCATCATATTAAAAAGTCATTCTCTACTGAACCCAGATATTAATAAATTAATGTTCACAAAAGTATTTACTCAGTACATACAAGTAAATGGTAGCTTTTATACTTCTCCAAGTCTTGTTATGAGCCTAGTTTTATCTCAAAGACTTAAAAAGTAATTAATGTTTCAGATTAATATGAATAAATAACTCATGGTGTTCCTTAGTAAGAAGTTGTAAAAATCCGTAGATATTTGCAGATCTGTATTGTGGATCATATTCTACATATGTACTTCAGCAAGCATGAATATCAGAGGGATGTGTGGCATTCACACCCTTTTTTTAACAAAATTTATGGTTATTTTTAACCAATAATTTTTATATTTTCAAGGCATGCCATTTGTTTTTATTAGAAGTTTTGTCTTATTTATAGTTCACAGTTTATGGGTTATATATTTAAATAAGTAAAATCTTCTTTCACATCTCATATCTGAGTTTGTGATAATCCATTTACGAAGCTAAAAATTTGTAGTAATAATAGAAGTAGTGTACTCACTTCAATTTCACTTTGTTATACTGTATTCATCTCCATAATCCATTCAACCCACTTTCGATTTGTTTTCTTGTCTAAGTTTTATTTTTACCATGGCTAATAATGGCACTCGAGAAATGGTAACACATTCATAGTTATTCTTGCACAGTACTGTATATTGTTTCATTTAATTAAAATAATTTTTGGACATGCTTTTGAGCAATGCCATTTTAAAACAAGCCTTTAGCTACTGTCTGTAAAAGTAATTCTTGTATGTGACCTTATTGAGACACATATTTACATGATTTATTAGTATTATATGCTTTATTTAAAAAAATACAATTAGAAGACAACCTATTATGATCAATTATTGTACTTGACTCCTTCTCCCTGGATAACACTAGGCTTTGACAAAACAATAGTTAAGGTTATTGTTAGGGTTTTTAAATTATTTATTATTTAATTATTTTTTACTATTTAACAATAATTAAAGGTATTTGCCCTCCTTGCAAATCTTTCCTCTGCAAATAATCTGACTGGTGTCTGTGATACATTTTTTCTAAAAATTACACTGTATATAGAAGGTAGAGGGAATGAAGGATACCAGGTTTGCATCAAGTTGGCTTGACGTAAGCTTCTCCAATGAAGGAATCAGACAATTTCATTAGCAACCATGAGACTCAAGCAGGTATCATTAAGTTCTGCTGAGAGCTAACAAACTTCCAACTGAACGACCATTGTAATTACCATGTTCTTGCTGAGAAGAGAGAATTCTGAGAAAAATGAGTAGTCACTGCTCAAGTAAATAGATCAGCTCTACTAGTAGTCACTGAAAGCATTATTTTCTCTTAAATATGCCAGAAGTAAAGCTTTAGAGCATCACAGTAATGACACATCTCATATGATCTGACCTTCAAATCATCACACTGTTATGAAAAAATCTAAAAACTGAAGTCTTACTTTGGAAAATACCACTTGGGCCTTTAGCTAAGTTACAGTTCAACAGATGATCAATACGCCTCAAAGGTCTGTCTTCAGCATCTCTTTCATGTAATTGGAAGACAAGGACCAAATCTTTACTACTTTATTTCGTCCTGCATGCAACAAGGGAATATAACTACAAGCTTAAATGTTGTATCAAGTAATCATTTATTTTTGCTTCAAATTTCTAACTGCAAAGATATTTCTAAGCACTTCACTGCAGTCTTGAGTTTGTCTATTTGTGCCTTATAGCACAGTAGGATATATTGTGCTTATCCCTAGCTGCTGAATTTATTTTTTTCCAAAATGATAATACAGATAATACAGATAATAAAATGTTAAAGAAAATCTGAATCCTGTCTAATACAAGTTACATCTGGAGGAGGAACATTTAAGCTCTGAGGCATTTTTTAAACTACACCAGAAGTGACATTTTAGAAAAGCCTTTTCAAGGGTATTTGTGGGATATATGAGCTGCTATGGCCCAGATCTCTTAAAATCTTTAAAGTGAAGTTACATGTTCTTTTACCACTTTCAAATTAAATAGAGAAACAAACGCCACATAAAACCATCAAACTTGGGATGTAAAAGTCTCAGTGCATTTTTAGTAACTTAATGTAATGTGGTGGGGAATTGGATGTATCCAGTTACTTTAAGAAAACATCTTTACAGTTTGAGGTGGCAAAACATACAGTTTAAAGCTTTTTATTCATTGGAAGCTGTCTCTATTCCTAAACCAGAACTTCAGTTTTATTTTGATTTGAGAAATACAATACTGAAGCAGTCATTTTAAGGTCTGGAGACTCTTTTTTTTTTTTTTTTATATCAACATTAGTTTATTTAGTTTTCCAGTAAAGGCCTGAGTTTTTATTTTTACATGGTCCAGAAGAGTTAGAAAATCAGTGTTTATCCTGAAACTTTTTCCTGTTTCAGGCTCTACTAGATTATATATACCCTAAAAAAATTTGTCTTTACATAGATGAAGGAAACATGCTGCACAGGGTATATTACTACGTGTTGAATTGACATTGGATATTTTTTTTTTATCCATGAATTAAAGCAGTAGTAGCAACATAATAATCACTTACCAGTACATATCATGCAGTCTGGATATGGCATATACATGAATTAATTACATTGTTTAATTTTCATCAGTATACTCCTTATTCATTTACATTTGTATATATATACATCAGTATACCACTTATTCATTTACATTAAATTCAAATACATTTGAATATCTAAGTCCATTAGAATGAAATTTTGTTTTCTTTTGATCATTCAAGAACAGTTCCAATGTAATTAGCATTATATTAAAAAAGAGCTGGAAAGTGTATCATATTCCACTATGATTGTTACTAGCAAGAAGATAAAAAGGAATGTATCACTGAAAATTCTCAGACATTTTATCACTTAGAAGACATTCATGAATTTTAAGTAAAGCAACCAAATAGAATGGCAACAAAAAATTACTAGCAAACAATAATCCACAACACTGATCAAAATTCTAAAATCAGATTCTGCCTAAGCTGTTGCTATACTTCAGGGAATATTCCTCATAAAAAGCACACGAGGACTATATATTCAGTAGGTAGCTATTTTGTCTATATAATCTCTTTGCATATTTGAATGCGGTGTTCTTTTATCCTATTACATTCTGACTTCTCTCTGCAAAAGGGTCAAATGCTATGCTGACATTTAATTTTAGCCTGGTGGACAAGTGATGGACAGGTGATTCAATGAATTTTAACAGCCTAGACTATAATTTAGAATTATTTTAACATTCAGTGAAAACCCCTGGGTTTTTTTATTGTTTGTCTTGAAATTCTTTACAACCCTACAGCATGTTTTTTGTTGCAGGCACTTTATCCTTTTACTTTTTTTATGTGTTGATCACAATACTGATGGAAGTGCTCACTGGAGCATATGAGCCTTAATAAAATGTGGAAGGATAAAATAATTTTGCTTATTACATTGGGTAAGAGATTTCTTTATAATTCTAAAAGATCGCATATTTCATTTTCCATCTTCAAGTACACTTTCCTTTGTTTCTCTCCCCTTGTGCAATCTGACAAACTCATGCTGTGTCCCAACACCGCTAATACCTTCTTCCCTCCAGAATTTTCTCCTAGCATCCTCACTTCCATGCATACAATTCTATTGTTTCTTTCTGCTCTGACACATTGCTCATCCACTTCTCTTAAATTTCAGCTTTATCTCTCTAAATTATTTTTACTCTCCAACTGTCCCTAAAAAACTTGCATTTTCCTTTGCCACCAAGCCTTTTCACTCTTTTCTATCCACTCAAAACCTCCAACTCTTAATTTTTTTGATCAAATATCTCCTTTTAATCTCCTCCTGTGATTTTCTGCAATAATTCAAGCCTCTGTTTTTCTTACATATGCACCCTTCTGTGTTTTTTTTTATTATTATTATTTTTTAAAGAATATTGGACTTTTTTCTCTTGCACCACAGACCTTAAATAATCCTAAGGAAAGACCTAAGTTAGAAAAGTAGTGAGCTGTCTGGTCACTGGATCCTGTCAAAAGAAAATGCACCTCTTTACAAATGGTAAAAAAAACCAACAAAATGAAAAACCTTGTACATTTGAGGTCCTTGGGTATTAAATTCACCCCCTGAAGAGAGGAATAATCTTTTCTTGTCATAATTACATCTATGATTTAATGTAGGATGGTTCTCACCAGTTCAATAGTTGCCCCTGTTTACTTTTTAAGGGGAAAAGAAACATTTAAAATTACACTAAGAAAACAGAGATTGACAAATGCTAAATAGCAAATATTTATTCACTAATTCCACCATTAAGAATCCAACAAATAACACCCTAGAACTGTTTTATTTTCTGCTGTAAAGGAGACAAACCCAAGAAATTACAATTTCTCCCTCAGATGCTTTGAAAATGAGTCAGCCGTTATAAGCAAGTTTTAAAGATCTGCAGATATTCATTCAGGGATTTAGACACATAATCCTTTGTACTATATTGTGTTGCCTATTTTCCATCACTGAATTTGCATCACCTATTTGATCTTTTCAGGAGGTCAATGGATTTATAAAAACAACTAACTTTAATTACAATGACTGGATCACACATCAGAGAGCCTATCACCTGACAGCAACAGCTCGTTGAAATGAAATTACAATTTTTTTTTTTTCATATATAAGTGTCTGAAACACAAGCAACAACAGAAAATACAGGACTGTTCATTGGGACTGTTGTGTATATACACAAATTATGTATTCTACATCCTAAAATTCCTTTGAAAGACCTTCAACAAAAAAGGTACAGGTGTCTGAATAAGGACAAGCATCCTACCTTATCAAACATCCTCCCTGAAAATTTATTGTATTGTGTCTTACTGCTTATCAGCATTTAAGACCATATTTCACACTATGTTGAAGAATAGAAAAGTCTATCCAGAGATGGAGCAGAAAGAAGAAAAATCCTTTTCAACCTGTTCTAGATATGTCTCCCTCCCCACCCCATAATTACCATATTTCAATAACATTTTAATGATAGTTGAAAATAAATTCCTGCACAACGATTACTATTTCATAGCACCATACAGCTGCATGAGTTACACAGCATTGAAGTCTCAAGAACACCAAAAATGAGCTAATCAAATGTTATCATCTTATTAATAGGTATAGGTCTGCTGACATTCAGCAGGGTAGTCATTTGAAAAAGACGTGGGATTTGATGCCAAGTTAAGGCATATAGCTTGTGAAGTTCAATGTGCAGGCACATCAGCTGAGGCAGAAAGAAAACTGACCATTACAAGTTTTATGCTTTAGTTTACACTTCGAGGTTCTTAAAAGTTTTATTTTAATGTCATAAAGTTGTGTGTGATTCTGACAAACCTTTGGTTTGTCAGACACAGATATCACCTTAAACCTCTTTGCCTAGCAAACCTGATGTTCCACTGCAGTTCCTGTCTCTCTACTTGATACATTAAAAAAGATCCAGAGTCCTTTTCACCTGAGACAAATAGGGACTTCTCACCTTCAAGAAAGACATGAAATAATAGGCTTCTAGGAAATCCCCCTCCCTGTTTTCATAAACAATTAGTTTCTATTCATAGTGGTTGTAAAGAAATTCAATAAGGGCATGAAATGAGGAACTGTTATAGCTGCAGCTGCTGTCAAAACTTAAAAGCACTGGAAGCACTACATATTTTTGGTGTTCATAGGAATTGTAATTTGACTCACACCTAGGAAATTAAGGTCTGTAATGAGTATCACAGAACCTAACGATTCTTTGGTTAGTCTGCACTGAACCCCTCAGAGAGCAGAAATTCAAAGGATGGGCACGTTTCTTCCTCATGCTCAGGCTGGAGGAGCCAGGCCCAGTCAGTCTTTCCACCTGGGGGTACCACTTCTGCCTCCAGACAGCAGAGAGCTACACTATCAAGTTGAATTGGCTGTGCATCGAAAGAGGTTTCTATGGGAACTGAAGAACCATGGTAGACAAAACCAAAGGAAACAGCAGCTGTCAGAACAAGATGAGGTAATGAAGCAACTGCTACGACCACACAGAGATTTGCCCATGGACAGAGAGTCCAAGAAGGATCAGGGAGTGGAGAAACACTTAGGAGACATCTATGTTCAAATAATCATTGCCAAAAAGTCATAAAATATGCTAGAGCATGAAAAGAAATTACTGAAATTAATGAAAGTGTGGAAAGCAGAGGCTGAACAGAAAAGCTACTTATTTAAAGGAGAAATTAATTACCAGTTAGGATGCACAGTCTCTGAGCAGCTCAGCTTAGGGGAGATGATAATTGTGAGGGTAAAAGGGTAAGCAGAATTAAAATGGGATAAATATAACCAATCCAGAAGGACTGTGCAATTGAACTAATAGCAAGATGTACAAAATACACTAGATTGCATGTACTTAAAAGGCATGAATTGCAAGGTAGGACAAGATTATGTCATTGGCTATTACATTTATTATTTTTATTAATAGTATCTTGTTGGCAGTTGTACACTGGATTGTTGAAGAAAAAAATATCTAAGAACCAATAAAAGCTACCTACCAATATGTCAAAGGACTGAAAAAGCATTCCCATATATATATTTTAATCATGGAAAAAATGTATCTTTTTTTATTTCATTAATCTGGAGAAATTAACTCATTCTAAATGCCAGCATTTTCAAATATGATCATGCCTTTTTCTAATTCGAAAATTATCTCCTAAAATAATTCCCTTTACTGTTGTCAACCTAATTTTTTGTTAGCAGACAGAAATTAGCAGAATGCATTCTATAAAATGAAGCATAATGGCCCAATGAAATGAGCCTTTAGAGAAAAACAAGAAACCAAAATTGTCTCCTAGCCAGTGATATCTGTTAACAGTAAAGGAAACCATCAGCACAAGTGACTACAAGGTTTTACATCACACTTGCAAGGGGAGTATTCCAAACTGAAAAGGTCATTTTTTCATATACAATAAATCCAATCATGTTAAGCACCTTTAGAAAAATATGTAAAATTTAATTGCACTATATAAACATTTAGCATTGTAGACTAACCTGTAGCAACTGTGTTAAGTAGTATGTTATATCTTCTTGAATATATTTACTATTTCATAATACTCCCCTCATTGAGATACATGTTTGTTCTTCCCTTTAACATCAGCAAATCTTTGCAGACACAAATCACAGAGCATAGGATAACATCTTTTTTAATTTGTAAGGATGATAAACAACACCACCAAATATTTACACCAGAAAATATTTTTCCTTTTCTTCCACTATCCAAAGTTTTTAAGTAGATTAGAAAAATAAGTCATCTCATTATTCCTTTACTACATAAAGCTCACAGGTATCTGACACTAGTGCTATTTTTCTCATGTGATACTACTGTTTATTGTCTTTTCACTAGGTTACTGTTTTAACTTCAATGCTCAGGCCACATTTCTTAAACAACAGAAGAGCATATTTGTGTAGAGAGGTAGGGGGCAGAATTCTACCCAAGGTGGTGGTGTAGAGTTCTATTAACAGGTTTTACATGAAGGAAAGTGTTCTTGAAAGAACACTATATGACCAACAGTCATTAAAAGACAAAGCTATTCTGTCAATTGACAATGGTGGGTTTTATCCATTGCTCTAAGGTTTAACACATTGTCTTTGATGAAACATAAAAAAAATTCTAAAGGACATGTTGCTATCCAGCAATTCAAAATCTATTTCTTCTGCTGAAATTTTGATAACCTTTCAGGCTTTGCATTATTTTACATAAACAGAGATGGCATCACTTTTAAAGGAACTATTGATTGATATATCACTCGAACTATCTTCTATTACTGTGTATTTTAAAAAAAACAAAGCGTAAAACATTGAGGTAGTTGTGGTTTTACATTCTAATCCAGTCAAACTTATGATTAAATTGAAGAACTCAGAGAAACACTGAAAGTTAACATAAGTTTTTGCTTTATATTCCAATATGTCTCTCAGGATAAAAGTTTTAAGTCTGGAAAAAAAATGACATTTCTAGAAAGAGGAAAAATAAAATAAAAACAATCTGGTAGAGACTAGCTTTTGAAAAAGGAAGTAATTGCAGTAGTATTAGTGAAAAAGAAACAGGATATGACTATTAAAACTTGCATCTAACCATTTCTTTGCATTGAAATATAGGTCAGTTAAGGAAAAGAACTTCTACTTGGGGAAAAAAAAAATACACATTGAAGAGAACTACATAAATCATTAAGTTTAGTAATGGGATCTGGAGCCTTTCACTTTGGGGTCAGGGGTTCCAATTGACTGCAGTTTAGTACTGGCCAAAAGTTAAGGTAAAGGCCTTTTGTGACTTGGTTTTGAAGTGACATAACAGTTTCATATTACTTTCTACTGGATGAATATTTATAATTACAAAAAAACCCAAACAAACAAAAGAAAAAAAACAAAACAAACAACAACAACAACCGGCAAACAAAAAAAAACAAACACACCTAAAACCTGAAATATTGTAGACTTCTAACTTTCCATAACAAAGGAAGATCATGACCTGGTCAATATAAAGAAAATATCTTTGTCTTGAACAGTCCATAGTCTGGATATACTGTAATTCTATTTTTATTTTGGAGAGATCAGCTTTTGAAAAAATGTTATAAAGAGATGGCATTTTTAGAGACTATGTTACATCAATACTTTGTCCAAATTTTTCACCATCTGATCACCAGCTTCTCCACTGACATTAAATTCAATACATTAGTCATTACTGGATTTGAGATCATAGCTGTCATTAAAATGAGGCAGTCAAGACAAAACAGAAATACTCCAGATGACAGAAAGGGGTCAAAAAGCAGCCTCCAAACTGCATCCAGGTAGGTTTTCATGAAGGATGAAAGTAAACATCTCTGATCAAAATAGAATTTGGCCAATATGTGTAGACTGTGACTCCTTTTTTTGAAAAGATTAATTTTTAATGGGAATTAAATCCAAATATTACACTAAAAAATTGCATTAAAAATTCACTGGAACCTAGCTATGAAATGATTCATGCCTTTGAGTTTCCTGTCTTTATCCATTGGTTATGGTAGGATAAAAGGACAACCTCACTTCTGTTTTAGGCACTTAAAGCAAATATCTGAAGTTTTCTAGGACAAAGTGAATAGAGTTTTATGTATAATTTTAGATTCCCGATTTCAAGAGCAAGCAATCAGCAGCACTGTTCTCAATAATAACAACTATATTTTACATTCAAATTAGACAGTGAATAGATCACTATTTCAAAGTGAACTTCTAACAATGAACAATAAATCTGCTAGAAAGATCGGAAATACGTTCACTGTAGAATTACAGAGGTTTGCATTTTTTCTGAAATTCTGGTTAACTTGAGGCTTTATGTAGGAAGTCCTTGCAAACTCAGAAGGAAAATACACCTTAAATTATCAATACAATTTTCACTCAGTCTGACAGTTGTGGATCTTTTCTCTTTAATAAGTTGTCTAAAGTATCTTCCAGGCTGTGTTATTCCCTTTTGATGTTACATCAAGTGTGGAAGATTAAAGTCTAGCTTGAATTTATCACCGGTGACATTTCTGTGACTTTGGTCCATCAATCCTTTGTGATGGGAAGATGTCAGAACAAAGTCATCACAAATTATGTAATGTCACTCCACCTAAGCCACAGTGCCAAATAAGCTGATGAAGCATACTGTTGTTGAGTTTATATCCTTCCACAGGGTACATTTATAGCTACATGCCTTTGATTTATAATTCTACTGAGATCATGAAACTCAAAAGGTCCAAACCATTTTGGACTGATTGTTCCACAGCCTGTGTGATAGCTTGATCCTTTAATATGCTGAATAAACTCAATTTCTAAGGTATAATTCCCTTCTTTAGTCTTTCAGGATTCATTAAGTTATTGTAGGAATTTAGCAGGATATAAGGAGTAAGTGTCCTATGTTTGCACTTTTTATGGGCATGCAGTTAAAATTTTAGTTGCCACCTACGTCAGTTAACGGGGGGCAGTTTAAAATCCAAACGGTGAAAATAGGAAACAAACATTTCTAAATGGAGTTTTAAAAGCATCAGTAGCGAGACAGGTGTAGATAGACAGCTATTATCACAGAGGTGAAATAATAGTTTTCCACATGCAACATTGTAAATTTATACTGATTCCACTGCCCAGCTCTCTGTTCAACTCCACATCAAAAAAGCCCATTTTTTTCTGAGGAACATAGGGAGGTTTGTCAACACGTGCCTCAACAAACTACAGAGAATGTATACTTTTCTACTGTATTTCAAAAACATTAGCAAAAGTAGTTTTCTAGTAGTATCAAAAGTAACTGCCACAGAAATTCATCATGGTAGAATGCCACAATACATCACTGGAAGAAGGCTCTGGGACACAAAACAACTTGGGATACATCGGTTGGAAAAAAAAAAAAAAACAAGAATGAGAGTAAAGATGTTCATGATGTTCATGTGCACGGACATAAGGAAGAGAGATATTAAAGCTGAAGATTTGAGAACAGCATTTTGGTAGCCTGGGGATGACTTCTAACAGATTTCTATGAAGTGGTCATACATAGGGCCTGATTCCTCAGGCTACCATGCAGAAAGAATACAGGGGTCCTTTCCCAATAAAAATCTAGAAGAGTCAACAGGAGAAGGATGGGAAAAGGGAGACTAAAAAAAAATTATGAGCCATTATTTATTACCTTTTCTTCATGACACAAGCTACCTACCAGAGATGCCAATAAAAAAGAAAAATCTTTCAGGGACAAAGTGAGAACTTCTATTCCAAAATCAGCAATCAAATTATCAGAGTCTCTCCACTGGAAAGCTTCAGTGGATGACTAACTGCTGCCTTCTGCTCATTACTTCTCTCAAAAGATGAATTGAGGTCCTTTGCATTCTCCAGTAACTGAAGTTTCCGTTTTGCCTTTTCTATTTTTAAGAAGTAGTTACAGATGAAGAGAAAATGTGCTGCAGTAATAGAGCCACATCAGGAAATATCCTCCTCAGCTGCTGTTCAGAAATATTTGAAATGCCTTCTAATAGAATGTTGCTTGTCCCATAACATTTCTGACTGTGCTTCAAATGCAAATATCTTCATTACATTGAATTGCATTAAATTTTATAAGTACTCTGCTGCACATATCCCCTAAAAACAATTTGCTGAGAAAATAAAATTATGTAGTATGATGATATGCATCCATTAGATAATACCTGAATATAGCTTTATAAACATATTTCATTTTAGTTGCTACTTAATGATTTTGTTTTAGTGGGTAGCTTATGGATTCAGCCATTCCGGTGCAATGAACTAGAATCATCTTCAGAGCTGGAAACTTTATTAGCTTGATTATTATGCCAAATATGACAAGCACATGTAGATTTATAAAACAAGAAAAAGTTACAGTCCATTGACTATGCCCTTTTTCAGCCTTTAAAGGCTCT
Organism: Chloroceryle amazona; assembly: GCA_027560015.1. NCBI lineage: Eukaryota > Metazoa > Chordata > Aves > Coraciiformes > Cerylidae > Chloroceryle > Chloroceryle amazona. The sequence goes on along the minus strand of JANHFX010014096.1, from coordinate 37,420 downwards.
AACTAGAAGGACATCTCAGCACTGTTAACAGCAGTTCTCTTGCCAGGCAGTATCATTTTAGTATTTTTGGTACAGGATAATAATATACAGGTATCTTCTGACAATGTGAAAGTACTGACTTTGGGATAAGACAACAAAATTTAGTCTGAAATCACACATGCTCATTAAAGATACCTTTAGAACCCACTAAAACATTAGAAATGTTAGAAAGGGATGGCAAAATTCCAATACCTCTAATTAAATCCTTGTCTAAACTCACTAGAACTACAATCAGAGAAAGGGATCTTCATGGATATTTGAAACTACTGTGCATTTCTCCTCAAACTATCATGCCCATAACTAAATTGTACTTTGCATACAACTCTATCTAAAGCCACTGGTGAGAAATATATACATTAAATTTATTTCCAGGCAAGGTTTTGCTCTTAGACAATCCTCTATAATTTCATTGCCTTCAAGTTCAAATCTCATGCCCAATTCAACTAGCTAACCTTTGCATATGTACAAGAAAAGATGGATAACTATCACATACCTTGACTGTTTGTCTGAGATCATGATAATGCAATAAAAGATAAAACAATATGGGCTACAAAACACAGCAGTTTGAACAGAAATAATGTAATGGCAGACTATTTTCCTACACGTGCCTAAACCTTGTCTTTAAATTATTTACAAACACCCTACATAAGAACTAATCAGACTCCTTTTTCTGTTCCAAAAGGGTTATGAAGAGGCCTAGGTAATGAGAACAGTAGTTCTCCCGAAAAGCATAATCTTGATCTGTTAAAAAAAAATGAAAAAAAGTAATAAATGAAACAACCAGCATATTAATATTGCTAACAAAACAACAACAAAACCTCCCATTCATTTACCTTCTACTTGTGCAGGCTTTTGGAAAATTGAGTATTTTTGCAATGACAACAATATTATTTCTATGAAGCTTTGAATATCTGTCTGTATGATATTGGGCACACATAATTTCTTTCATAGCTGCAACATAACAGGCCCTTCTCAAATTCCATGTTACTATCTCCCAGAATGTCCCTTCCTCATCTTCCTCCTGTGCCTTAATTCCTGATTCTCCTTGTTCAGCAGCCAAGTCCCTGTAAACACAGGAAGAAAGCAATAGAACAGGAGCCAGAAATTGCAAAGGAAGAATAATATTACACATTAACAATTTAGCATTAATTTCCATATTCACTTATTAAGCACCTGACTTGCTTCAGTGCAGTGTAGCAATTCCTATGAACCTTCTCATGCAATTTTTGCACATGCAGTTTTCTGGAACAGACTCATTTTCCTATGCATAGACTACTGTCTCAAACCATTTAGAGCACTTTTCTTGGAAAACAAGTGTATGTTTTTAATAAATATGTGTCATATACTAAATATTTGCAGTAAAATGGTTGCCTTGTTTCACATGTAATAAATATTTTTTTTTTTCTAATTTAGTCACCATGAGACATAACTCCTTAAAATAATTCCAGTTGCTGGGGAACAATCACTCTGTCTCAAAGTGTGTGGCAATTTCTCAAATATCACTAGAAAAGCTGCAATAGGAAGTTTGGTGGTCTGGTTTTTCGGTTGTTGGTTTGGTTTTTTTTGATGAACAAGTTGTTAACAGGAGGGATCTCCTGTATTAGGGTTTAGATATTTGTGATAGTCACATAACAGGTAACAGAATGATAGGAGGTAATAGCTTTTGTGAGGCACTGAAGTATTGTTATCATGAATGCTGGCAAAAGTATTCCTCCTTGGTGGCACACAAGTAAAGTGGAAGCTGTTAAAATCTGCATGCCCTCAGGTTTTCAGAAATACTACCCTATGTACAGGACACTAATGAAATTTTAATTATTTAAATACGTTTTCAGAATCATTGTTTGAATATATTCCTTTGCAAAGTAGAGGTTAATAAATCATCATATCCCCCAAGAAGTTATATAATATTTTAAAGTAAATAAAAACCCTGTATACAAACCCAATACACAAAGACAGCAGGGTTATCTTTTTGAACACTTGTGTGTTTCTTGGCATGTACCCGAGTATTCTAAAAAACCTCTTCCTTTACCCTCAGGGTCAGAAAATAATTCTGACAGGAAAGAGATATCAAAGATGTGCTTGCAGTGACAGGGAAGCTTCACATGTTTCACATGAGCAAACAAGAGACATAGCTCCTCATTTTTCTCCATTTTCTTAGGTTAGCGCTTGTTCGTATAAGCCAAAGGACTTAAACTTACCTTGTGCTATAGGACAGAATATAAAAGCAGCCTTTAAGAGAGAACTCTCACTCGACAAAATGACAGCAATTGTGCTGTTTACAGCTGTGTTATTTATTTCCCCACTAGGGCATTTCCATCATACCTAGAAATCTTATCTGAGAAGAAAATTTTCCTGGAGATATTAAGAAACCTTAAGCATTTAATGTTTTCTCAACTCATTAATTTTTGTGACATTTTAGAGGGAGCAAAAAAGGTACTATTAGCCACAAATCTGTCAATTTTGACATTGTTGTCAGCACCGTACTTTTTGCTAATCGTATTTATGGAAACCTGATTCAGAGCAAAAGCTGTCAAAAACAGAAAACACAAATAAAATCTAATGCTGAGAAAAGGCTGTTTCACATGTGGAGGCTACACACAAACTGATTACTGAATAATAGAATGATATTGTGGAAATGTTCTGTTCCCTGAAAACCATTAAGTATTTTGCTGTTTCTTCATTTCTCTGCCCTCTAAAGGCTGCTTTGCAATTCTTGAATACCTGTTTATACTCCAAAGTCCCATCTTTAGAGTCTTAGCAGTTATTCTTTGCAAGCCTGTTCACAACATCGTTAGCTTCCATCACAAAGATCCAGTTTAGCAATTACAGGAACTATAGGTTTGGTCATTGGTAGTGAATGGAAAATTATACAGAACACATAAGTACAAAAGAGTTTGCATGAGATACTACTGCATAAAATGGTGGCAAGTACAGCAATCAATATCCATTGGAGCAACATTTCAGTCACAATGCATTTCTGTAGCTGAAGACATTCTAGAAAAATATGTTCCCTGGCTGCCCTCTTTGAAAAGCTGATATGAGTATTATGTCTAATTCAAAAACAATATGATTGAATTTTCATTACTGTGTGGAATTCATATTGTCAAACAGCAACTATGAAATGCTGGCAATATATTACTTAAATTATCAGTGTCATTTCATATTCACAAATAATGTATAAACAGTGGGTTAAAAATCAATGCCACAAAAGTTTCACAAAAATATAAATCCAGATTTAACTTTATTCTTCTTTGGAAAAAAAAAACAACCAAACAATTCAGTGATTCTGTATCTTGAACTTTGCCTTATATAGTGGGGTTTTATACACACAAACACATTTACTTAGCCAAACCTACTATATGGCACATTTTAATTTTATTAAAAAGAATACTAACATTAAGAAATTAAGTAGCCCTTTTTTCCTATAGTGTGCAAATATATTTTTAGACTAGATAAAAACTAAATTTCAGAATTTTATATTTGAAAGATGTGACAATTCATAAGTAATAACCAAGGTCTCCAAAACAGTTTTGTCACCCTGTTTCACCCTGCCATCCTATGGGATGCAATTACAACAAATTCCTTCATTTAACGATTGTGATATATGGCTTAACTATTCTTCCAAAGTTATAAGAAGCTAAACAGTTTCAGAAAGTAGTAGAAAACTAAGAGTTCCTCTGACTTTTCCTGTGACTATAATTTGTACATTTATTTCAAAATAAAACAAGGTGTTCCCAATCTATTTCACTAAATAACATTTTAGAAGAGACTTTTAAGATCTTTGCCTGAAAGAATTTTAATTACTACTCTATCTACTGACTAAATATGAAGAACAGGATCCGGAAGGTAAGGGGTGAGGTTCAAAGACCAGTATCTTTTCACAGAGGATGTACACACACACAGATAGATATAGGGTAGTGAAAGAAGGTAGTAGGATGAAGCAAATGTCTAAGCTGGGTAATTTATCCTGAAAGACTGTTTACTTCTACATCTACAACAAAGCTTGCCAAAACCTGCCATCTAGAGGAAAACAATTTTCTCCCATACACAGTAAATCTTTAAGGCTACAACAAAGCTGCACAACTATTGTAGCTTCTCTGTATTCCATGAAGACAAATGCACACCTACACACATTAAGCACTGTATTTTCTCCTTGATTTACAAATTTCACATAAGTCCAATTCTACTTTTTCTGTTTCAGTTCAATAAACCTTGCTATTCTGTGCAACATCTTAACAATGAGTGCCTAAGGAAACAGGGAGTGTAATATCCCAGGAGAGTAAAACTAACAGTGAGATGGGCACTGTGGTTAAACCCAGTACTGAAATACAGAAGGCAACCATTATAGCTCTGTAAGAGTGAATGCACTTCTACAACCTGGGCAAGGTATTTCAAATTAACAAAACTTAATAAAAAATAATTAGGGGGAAAATAAAAAGTAAGACATTAGCAATACAAAATTAGCTATTTTATTCACCAGCCCAAAATAAAGTTGGGAATCTGCAAATTACTGTCCTTGTCTTCTGTATCATTTGGTCCAAAACCACAAGCAATAGAGCTAACAAGAGTAGATAAAACAAGGCATTTCATAAATAGAAGTGCTGCCTTCTGAATAAATCAGCAATTCCTTAAAAAGACAGACATCATCTCTGGAGGAGGAACTCCAAGTTCGTAGTAGAAGGAAGAAAGTTTTAGGGAAGTAGCTTTGCATGCTTACCCTTGTTCTTCTGGTCTTCCTTAAGCCCCTGATGTTAAATCATAGAGTAAGGATACTGAGTTTCATCCACCGTTTATGATTTTAGTTTAACATGATTGTATTATTCCTTGGACTGAAGAATTTTTTCTAAACAAATGAACATTTTGAGAGCAGTAGTAAAATGTTCTGAATGGTGTTGCCTTTGTTGCTTCTGCTGAAGTAATCTGAAAACCCTTGCATGAAAACCTACTTGCAGGTTCAAAATAGGTGAATTTTGTAGGTTTTGTAGGTGTTGAAGTAATCTTTGGTATTGTACTGTGCATCTTCATAGTTTACTTTTCACACTTTCGCAACAAGCATTCCGTATTCCTTGGCGACCCTGAAGAACATTCAGAATAAAATTCATCCAGATCTCCTACATCTTTTATTTCCTTTTTGCTGACATCTCACTTCAAAACCTGTTTTTCTGTGTCTGAGAATGGTATGAAGTAATAACTAGTCTTGCATCCCAAGGTCTAATACATCTGATAGGTTTGTTCGACAGTCTTGTGGACTATTGTTAATATTTTTTGCTGTTCAAGCAGTAACTTCTCCAGTCTGCCTCTGGCAAGAGAAAGTAGCTGCCTGGGTGGAAGTAGATCATAAACTGTATCTTGTCTCCATGAGAAGCAATGTCTGAGTCCATTCACATGCTGTTTAGCTGACTGTCTCTCAAAGCATCAATTAACTGTCAATTAGCTGAAGAACAAATGTTCTAAATTCAGAATGCAGCTGTTTGACTAGAAATTCACAGTTCATGCAGCACAAAAATGCTCAAAAAATTAAATTGTAGCAGTTTGGCATATATTTCATAATGCCTCCCATTAACTACCAAGAATATGAATACAATGTCTATGGCATATGTATCACCTTTCAATAACTATCAAAGATGAAAGTCTTCTGGATACAGAAACAAAACTGTGCAAAATAGAGAAATAGCAAGGAACTTCATATTTCAGTGCTTTTAAGATCAGAAGGCTCTCAATGAAGCTTCTTATTGCTAAGCCTAAACTACATTTATTAATAATTAGCAGTAAAATAAAATAGTACAGCATAAAGCAGTGGGAGACTAAAGAGATCTGGAAACAGACACTTTTTTTCCCCCCACACCTTTATCAGAATACCTCAGTAAGACACGTTTGCATTAAAGTCCTGTATTCATAGTAAGGGTATAACTGATACTGTTGGTTTTCTTTACAGATACATAACCTAAAAGAGATTACTCTTAAATAACACACCACTTGTTTCCACTTCTTTTATTATTATGTACTGTATCAGTGATGTAGATGTGGATCAAAACAAGCCTGAATACCAGACAGACAAAGTTTTTGGATGCAGGCTTTTGATTCCAAATGTTATGAGAAAACACATCAACTGCAAATGCTAAAACTAATCTGAGACACTGAATTTCAATACATTTTGGTTTAAAACCTGCTAAATTAAAGGTAAATAAACCATAAGAACCACTGGGGGGGGTTGGGGGGGGAGAGGTGTTGTGGTGTGAGCTGGGGTTGAAAGATGCCACAGCACTCTGCAATGCATTTCTTCCACTCTTGCTCCCTGCAGAAAGACTCCAGTTCCAACAACTAGTGCAATACTGGGTACCACTACCTCCTTTTCTCTCACACGTCTCTGGTCTTCTGCTACCATATTCTGCTTGCTCTAATGTTCTAATTCAACACTGTGTGCCTAATTAATGAACACCATTGATCTTGATTTTTCACATACTAATGAGAAAGGTATTCCAAAATTCAGTCTCACATGACTGCCTTCTGTATGGGAGTATTTTGCTTTTCCATTTGCCTTCCAAGGAAGTGTTAAGACAAATTCAACAGTTAACAGCCGATCCAGTTTTCCTGTCTCAAGCCACTGAAAAGAATATTGCTGTATTGTCTATCGTATATTTTGCTTTTCTGCTTTTTCATTACTCCAATAAATTTTCAGTAACAATATATTTTCATCCTTCATTCTTTATACTATCACTGCAAAAGTTCTTTGGTGTTCCCCTTGCTTTGCCTTAAATAATTTTTTGCTCATTATTACTCTCCTGTTTCAGATTTCAGCTCCTTCCTCTCTGTCTTCACATTCTCTTGCAATCTGACCCTGTGTTGTTTCATGTGCATCCAACCTGACCTTTTAACTACTAGTTGCCATCTGAGTTTTCCTGTCTATATTTCCTTCCTGTTATTATAGGAATCCTGTTGCTTTTTCTCCATAAATGACCTTCTTTTTCTCTTCTCAGCAAAGACACCAGAACTTAGAATTTCTCTAGATCTTAATTTTAGTAGTATTTTCTCATGTCACTACTGTACACATTACCTGCCTTATACAAGGAAGTTGTTATGGCCACCAGTGATTACACAATCAATATATTTTGCCTTTCCACTTTCTGTTTGTCCTTGTTTCCTATCTTCCTTGATTTTTTTGCTCCTTCTCAATAATGACTAATTGTTGCAGTTTCTGCAGTGAGAGCGTGCACCAGCAAGGACAGCCTATCCTACCAGCTCTGCCACAACATCCAACAAGGGAGTTCTGCTTCCCCTTCCTGACACCAGGCAGCTTTGTCTAACATATCTGCAACCGTGCTGGCAAAGAGCTGTCCTGAGGCCAGGCTTAATCCTGCATTGTAAGAATCAGTCCTCCAGGAATTTATACTCCTCCTGCTATAAGAGTCAAAAGAATCATCAATGTAGATAATGACAGACATGAAAAGTATAGAGTTTTTAATTCTTTTTTCTTTCTATTCTGACAATCTTTTATTCTCTTCGTCTAGAGACATTTAATCAAGGCTGATACAATTTCAGAACTTGAATTTCATGTGTGAATGATTGATTCTACTTTTTTATAGATGTTACAAATTCAAATTGTTTCTGAGATGATGTGGGGCCCCAAACATGCATTTTGTTACATGTAACAGATTCTGCTAATCTTCAAAACAATTAACTGAGTATCTTTTAGCCCTGGCCATTAAACAAATTACTCAGACTGACAGGCAATTACATAGATACATACTTCTCTCTAGATGAATGATTTCAAATGTTTAAGTTTTGACAGATGCTGTAAGAATAAGCTAAGTAAATGAAATGTGTATGCTAATACTGAGCTGCCTCTTTTCAACCGATTGAAAAGATTCCTGCTCCTCTACTCTCTGCATAGGGTACTGATTACCTTTTCTTGGGTTTTCTACCATACAAATTCTCTTGCCTTAAAAAAATATGTGCAAGTGTTGTACTAATTACAATTTAAAATAATTGAGTAATAAGTATAGTTAAGTTCTGTTTATAATGAAAAGCATACAAACAAAGAAGATCTACCACATATCAGAAATTAGATTAATATTCAAAACTATCTGACTCATAACTGCTAAGAACATAATGATAATTACTTATGGGAACCTAATCACAATGTTGAACTTCACTTTAAAGCATAGATACAGGGGTTGGGTTTATTTTTTCTGTTTCCATTCAATAGGAAAAACAAACACTTCAAACTTATTTTAATAAACATTTGAAAAAAAAAGTCCAAATATTAAAATTTTCTGTACAACACTACTTAGCAACTCTTCAAAATGTCTTAACATAAACTACTTAATGTAAAATGCCACTCTACCCTAATAAATATTAAAAAATGAAATCAAATATTGTGAAAAGATAATCAAACCAGAAGATTCACATTAATGAAATCAGTTAAGAGTTTAAAAAATTGTAACCTCTTTTCCTTGGGAAAATTTAATCAGGAGATACATCCTTGTGAGTGCTAACACCTAACTAATCCACTGTTGCACTGTTTCAGTTTTTTTTAATGTACATATTACAGAATCACAGAATGTTAAGGGTTGGAAGGGACCTTGAAAGATTTAGTCCAATCTCCCTGTCAGACCAGGACCACCTAGAGCAGGTCACATAGGAACAAGCACAGACAGGTTATAAATGTCTCCAGAGAAGGAGACCCCCACAAGATCTCTGGGCACCCTGTTCCAGTGCTCTGTTACCCTCACCAGGAAGAAGTTTTTTCTCATATTTATGTGGAACCTCCTATGTTCCATCTCGAACCCATTGCCCCTTCTCCTATCATTGGATGATGCTGAGAAGAGCTTGGCACAATCCTCCTGACTCTAAAACTTTACATATTTATAAACATTAATGAGGTCACCCTTGAGTCTCCCCATCTCCAAGCTAAAGAGACTTGGCTCCCTCAGCCTTTTCTTATAAGGGAGATGTTCCACTCCCTCATCTTTGTGTCTCTGCACTGGACTCTCTCAAGCAGTTCCTGTCCTTGAACTGAGGGGCCCAGAACTCAACACAATATTCCAGATGCAGTCTCACTAGGGCAGAATAGAGAGGGAGGAGAACCTCCAAGTTCTGCTGCTCCATCTCTGAAGGCTGCTTGCAGTGAGTGATTATATGTTTTAACCTGTTCAGCTGATGATCAAATATCTAGCTTATATTCTAAAAATATTAATAAGGGAGATTGTAGAAAATTAAAAATAATATGTATTGAATACTTGCATTTTGAAAGCACTCAGGAAGTTTATAATCTCCATTGTCACTCTTCTGTAACATACAGAGACTTATTTAAAATGCTTTCATTCTATTATGTTTGCTGTAGACACAGTAATAATGATGAAGATGAAAATTAATCTCTAACGACATCTGTTGAAGTCCAACTAATAATGTACATAAGAATCTGCTCCCAGAGATTAATACCTTTGATATATAAGGATCATAGAAAAGCAGTGATATACTAAACAACTCTGTAATTTTTAACAAAAACTTAGTGCTTTCAAGAAGTAACAGAATAGTAGTATTGGTGAGTAGTCAGTGCTGTAAAGAAGAAATTACAACTTCCTTCCTCGCATTATTCTATTGAGTTATCTTATTTCATGAGACAACTTTATCACACATGTAAGCCTGCAGCAGCTGTTCACATAAGCAACCACCATCTCAACATAAAAGTATCTAGACAGTGCAGTGGAAAAGAACATTGAATTGATTTGCAGTTTGCATGGTGACATCCTGTCTTATTGAATGCACTAACAAGGATCAAAATGTTTAAGTTCCTTTTGCACAGCAAGCAAGTTTGACAAGTGTAGAAAGGACTTTTTTCTTGTAGTTTCAATATGTTATTTTTAATGTGGGATTATGTTAACTTTTACTGGTTTAATGCTCTTATCAGGCAGTAGTGTTACACATCTGTAGTCAAGCAAAGGAACCTTATCCTAGCTTTCCATCTTGCCCAGTAGTCAATTTGCTCCCTTTCCTTACAAAAGCTCTCCTGTTTCTGAGCCTGTCTCATCCTTCTTCCCCATTTTTTTAAGTCCATTTTTGTGCAGGTTACCCAAATGTCATGTTATATATAGGACTATATATATAATATATATAATATATAATATCATATTTGGTTCAGAAATCGTGATCTAGCACTTTTTTGTTCCCTAAAAACCTGTTTGCACTAGCTCCTCACACAAAGATCCCACATTCAAGGTTGCTGTATTGATTTTCAAAGCACTATATACTTTGGATCTTAGCTATTTTAAAGATCCGTTCTCCTCTTCTTGCAATTTCATTGCTCCATTGAAAAACAGAATGTGTAGCAAACATATCCTGTCATCTGGGAGACACAGAATTTCCCTGAGAATCAGGGTAAAATATCAGAACCCAGGACAAAGAGCAGTCCTAACTTGGCCTATCTTAACACAAAAAAAAAAACAAAAAGTGAAGCCTGCATCCTTCAATCCAAATGCAACTACTCATCTTTACACTTTCACTATCACTCTAAGTGATGTTCACTGTCTTCTTATTAAAAGTTGGTGGTTTTCATTATGTAACTATTTTGTTAAGACACATAGAGTGAGAATGATCATATCTGGACAACTCTGAATAATAAAAATACTGAAAAACTGAAAAAGACAGATCACGAAAACCTTTTAGCTGGACTTGTGGAGCCCTTCTAAAATGCAGTAGGTCAAATGAATATTTGATATATAAAGTAGTCAAGTGCACAAATAAACTGCTCTGGGTAAAGCAGCATTTATAAATCAGTGACAGGATTACATACACCCATGACACAAGTAGATTTCTCGTCTGGAAAGACACACTGTAGTCTTCAGCATTGTGGGTCTGAATTCCATACAAACTTCTTGATCAAATTCATGGAACACAATGTTTATCTGACTGGTGATCAGAGCACTGTATAGGATGGAGATACCAGAAGATCAGACAAAAGGGATAGGCTATGTAAAATTCAAGATTAATTATATGACTTAATTTCAGATAGTACGTTCCATAGCCTCTATAAACTGATTAAATTTCTGTCGAAGTTATAAACAGATTTGAAAACAGTTCTGTTAAAACGAGGGTATTAGGTAGTCCTATAATTCTTTCCAGGTGATGCAGGCTATTTAATACAGTAGATATATTTCAGCCCTAGACAATTCTTAAGTGAAATTTTCATGGATATATTCCCATAATCACAGATTTACCAAAATTGGACATTCAAAAATACAGTAACTTTCATAAGGGGATCAGATATTTCAAAAAAGCTTTTTGTTATACATAACGCTATTGGTTTGCTCCTACTCAAATTCTGCTCTATTTGCCTAAAATTAAACTGTCAGATGATAAAGAAAATATTTTTTCTTGTTCATCAACATTGCCACTCCAAAGGCCATAAAACTTTAAGACAAAGAGGATGGGAGAAGGACAGAAAATCAAAATGCTGATTGTGAGAAAACAGCTATTATTACTGGTGGGAAGGTGTCAGACTTCAAGAGTTGAAGTCTCAGAGCAATTTCACATATGGTCATCATCTGTGCTGTTTAAATCAGTGTGAAGATCTCATTTTTACTCTCTTTTAAAAAATCTTTCCCTAATCTTTTCCAGACTCCACATCTAGAACCTCAGTTCACCAATCACTGCTTTAGGAAATACCTTGCATCCTTAGTCAGCTCTTCTTCATGCTCTGTGTTCAGTGGTACCTATCTTCAGCAGTTACTCTTTTTTTGGTTGGTTGGTTGGTTTGTTTTTTGTTTGGTTGGTTTTGTTTGGTTTGTTTTTTTTGTGTTTTCTTTTGGTTTTTTTTCTGATTATTATACTATGTCTTAATTTGTATTAAGTCCATATATTTTATAACCCTTTCCCTTCTCAAAGTAAAATATCCCCCTTAAAGGGATGTGCAGGTAACTACTGTTATTTGAATGTTGAAAGATTTCATTCTTCTGTTGAAAGAAAGAAGCTTTAATTTGAAGATTTCTTTTAATGATTCTGAAATGGTAATTATCCTACAGACAATACTTGATTAAGCTACATGTGTTAGTATGCCAGAGGAGATCTCAAAGCTTCAAACAATTATATTAGCAGTAGTTTCCATTCTATATTCTGGATTTATACCAGGTTGCACAATGCTAGTTGCATACCATCATGAAAGCTTTATTTTCCCTTTCCTCATTTAAACAATGTACTACTGAAATGCTGATACTGTGCAGTAGGAGGTGCAACTGTTCCATATCTCTCAAGAATAATATTTAAACCTCCTAGAAATGTTCGAGATGACAATTGTGTTTTATGTGCCAGTCACAGACCAGAGCAAGGTTTTGATTGTATTCTCAGGAACAGAATTAAGACTCAAAAAGGAGTCAAGCACCAAGTGATTTTATTTGCCAGACAAAGTGAAGAGAGAGAGAGAAAGGAAAGAAAGGAAAAAAAAAAGGTCAGTTGCAATAGCTACCACCACAGATGTGCAGCATCCCGTCAGTCCTATTCATTTCCAAGTCCAGTGGGAGAATGTTCCACCTGATGTTGGTTGTTCCTGCTCTTTTATCAGATTGTCCTGTTGAATATTTATCCTTAACTGTTTTGCTTAATGGCACCCACCACCTGGCAGTGGCATGCATGCCCAACACCATCTCTGAGGGGTCTTCGGTGGTCTTCAGGGGTCTCTGGACTCCTTGGTCTTCAAAGCCCTGAGTCTGGGTGCATTCATAGGGCTGAGGTTGCAGTTTTCAGAGTTAATTCTGTATTCGAACTCATAAGGAAACAGGAACTTCTAACTTGTGATCCAGTTTGTGGTTTGAAGTCTGCCCACACTGGTGCAGCAATGTTGAGGCATACAATGCACAGTCTCTGTCACCATCACAGATATCAGGTCAGTATCTCCATGTAAATTTGAGACAACTGAATCTCTTCGTATGTGTACAATTGTATGAGTAAATAGATTAAATATTCTTAACTATTGGTCAGTTGAGGCAGTAGGTTTTTCATTGGCTTTCCCCCCACTCTGCCCCAAACAGATTTATGGAGATACAAAATGTCTGTAGGCAAAACGTACTAAGAAGCAAAAGATTAAAATTGAAAATAAGCAACAGTACAGTAAATAACATTTAAATACTGAAATATTTTCTCAGCTTGGATAAATAAAGGAAAGCTTCACAAAATTTCCTTTCATTCTTATTTTTGAGGGACTTAAGGAAATGTGTCCTGATAAAACTATTGACTAGTTATAGAAAGAAAGTTATAAATCACACACTAGAGAGAACATTACACTGAATAGAAGTTTTCTTTCTGTCACAAACCAAAATCCAAGCTACATTTTTAGAAAACTACATGCAAGAAAGAAAAACAAATTAAAAAAAAAACAACCCCAAGCTTAAAAAGGTAAACAATGACAGTATCAGGAGTATGCTGAAGAATATAATCACACACTGCAACTGCTACATCTTCAGCCTGGCAACATATATTGCATTGGCAATGGGAGAGGAAATGCAGTTCTAAGAGAACAGTCGACAGATCATGGAAGGAGGGGATGGACACTTTGGAGGAATATAAGGCTGCTGTCAGAGGATGTAGGGAGACAACTAGGAAACCTAAGGCATCCTTGGAGTTAAACCTTGAAAGAGGTCAAGAACAACAGAAAGGGTTTCTTCAAATCACTGCAGATAAAACTAACACTGGAGGCAATGTAGGCCCACTGATGAATGAGGTGGGCGAGCTGATGGCGGAGGATAAAAAGAATGTGTGTTTACTGAATGCCTTCTTTGTCTCTGTCCATACAGGTGGAGGTTGAGCTGAGAAGCCCCAGACCCTTGAGGCCCCTGAGGAAGTCAGATAAAGGAGGAGTTTGCCTTGGTTGATGAGGACTGGGTTAGGAACCAATTAAGCAATCTGGAAATTCATAAATCCATGGGCCTCGATGGGATGCACTTCTGAGAGCTGAGGAAGCTGGTGGAAGTCATTGCTAGACCACTCTCCATCATCTTTGGTAAGTTGTGGAGAACAGGAGAGGTGCCTGAGGACTGGAGGAAAGCAAATGTCATTCCAGTCATCCAAGGGGCAAGAAGGAGGACCCAGATGATTATAGACTGGTCAGCCTCACCTCCCTCCCTGGAAAGGTGATGGAACAACTTATCCTTGGCACTGTCTCTAGGTATATCAAGGACAAGGGGGTCATCAGGAGCAGTAAACATGGCTTCACCAAGGGGAAGTCATGTCTGAGCAACCTAATAGCCTTCTCTGAAGAAATAATGAGGTGGATAGATGATGGTAGTGCAGTGGATATGGTTTATCTTGGTTTCAGCAAAGCATTTGACACCTTCTCCCACAGCAGCCTTGCAGCTAAACTGAGAAAGTGTGGTCTGGATGATCAGGTAGTGAGGTGGATTGGGAATGGGCTGAAGGAAAGAAGTGACAGCTGTGATCATCGGGGCCTGTATCTAGTGGAGTCCCTCAAGGGGGGGGATGAGGAACAGAGTGTGCTGTCAGCAAGTTCACTGATGACACAAAACTGGAAGGAATGGCTGACACGAGAGAAGGCTTTGCCGCCATCCAGCGAGACACAGACAGGCTGGAGAGTTGGACAGGGGGAAATTTCATGAAATATAAGAAGGGCGAGTGTAGAGTCTTGCATCTGGGCAAGAACAACTCCATGTGCCAGTATAAGTTGGGGACTGACCCGTTGGAGAGCATTGTAGGGGAAAGGGACCTGGGGATCCTGGTGGACAGCAGGGTGACCATGAGCCAGCAATGTGCCCCTATGGTCAAGAACTCCAATGGCATCCTGGGGTGTATCAGAAGGGGAGTGGTTAGTAGGTTAAGAGAGGTTCTCCTCCCTCTCTATTCTGCCCCAGTGAGACTGCATCTGGAATACTGTGTTCAGCTCTTGGCCCCTCAGGTCAAGAAGGACAGGAACTGCTTGAGAGAGTCCAGCACAGTCAAAGATGATGAAGGGAGTGGAACATCTGCCTTATGAGGAAAGGCTGAGGGAGGCAAGTCTCTTTAGCTTGGAAGAGACTCAAGGGTGACCTCATTAATGTTTATAAATATGTAAAGTTTTAGACTCAGGAGGATTGTGCCAAGCTCTTCTCAGCATCATCCAATGATAGGAGAAGGGGCAATGGGTGCAAGCTGGAACAGAGGAGGTTCCACATAAATATGAGAAAAAACTTCTGGTGAGGGTAACAGAGCACTGGAACAGGGTGCCCAGAGATGTGGGGTCTCCTTCTCTGGAGGCATTCAAAACCCGCCTGGACATGTTCTTGTGTGACCTGATGTAGGTGATCCTGCTCCTGTAGGGTTGTTGGACTAGGTGATCTTTGGAGGTCCCTTCTAACCCTTAACATTCTGTGATTCTCTGAAATACAATTGTGATAAAGATGGCCCTACATAACAGTACATTGCCAGCAAGAACTGAGGAGCTTTGTCAGCCTTCACCGATAAGCAATGACTGGTACTGCTAAAGGAAGTGGTTAGCTATGAATTTACAAGGACATACCTGCAGTGATCAGGTTGGATACTGAGCTCTCTAAATCTAACATGAATACTCATATTAGCATTCTAAAATGTAACAAATGTAGTAAGCCCAAAGTTAAAATTCCAACATTAATTCCTTACTTTAAAAGAGGGAAAGAGAAACAATCATGAATTGTCTTTGCACTGAGACAAACTGTGCCCTCTAGAAGAGCAGTACCCACTAATGATGATGCACACAGTCAGCAAATGTAGTCTTCACTGTTCTTCTAGTAATATTAACCACATTATCTATCTTACGTTCCTTTATATAACATGTGGCTATTACAAGGACTTAAGAGTAAGTCACTATAGCAGTCTTCCTTCTGGTTATCCTCAGAAAGGTTATGAAATTAGTTTTTGATTTTTAAGGCCGTTTGTAGCTTCAGTTCCAATCTTTGTCACCCTCAAACATTGCTACAACAGGCACCAAGCTTTCTGCCCTCGTATCCCAAGAAACAATTTTATTATCATTATTTCAAGAGAAAAAAAGTTTGATCTTGAATATAAAATCATGTGTGAGATAAAACTTAAAATGTAGGAGAGATAGGCAACAAAATCAGGGAATATTAAGCAAAGCACTGCATTTAACTTATAATTGGCATATAGGTTAAAATTATATTATTATGAATCTATTCCTAGAAGCGAAGTTAAATTTACAATTAACTTCAGAATAACCTCAAAATTCAGCATGGACAAATAGAGATAAAAAGATTTTAAAAAGTAGTAAAACAAAATCACACCATTTGCATTGAGAGTCTGATTAAGCAAAATGGGTCTTCAATTGTTGTTAAACTGGGAATGTTTTGATACAGAATGTGCAGGAGTTGGGTCTGTTGGAATCACTGAAACCTCTGTGCTAGCTGCATGCTGTGCCAAGAGGAATTAATGACCTTGTTTGACCAGAGGAAGACAGTGAAAAAAAGATGCAAAAATATTTGTGTTTGGTAATGTTGAATTTTGGGTAAAGAAAAGGAAAAAAACAGATGGTACAGCATGCATGTTTTATAAACCAAAATCTGTTTAGTATAATGATGGTGATAAAAAAGCTAGACTTGAAGTATACCTTCATATATAACTTTCTGGCTTGCTAGCATTATTATTTTTTTTTAAGTAATGGAAGTTTGTATATTCCTAGCAAATTCCAATAAGACATCTCAGTTTCCAAGACTTTTCCTTAGAAAGAGTAAGCTCTGGCTAATGGAGTCTGCTGCTGACAGTGCGAGCAGACAGCATGTAATTATACAAACACTTAAAAGCTATGTTTTGTACAGTGTAGAAAATGTTGTTGGATAAACAGATACAATAAAGTTAATCATGTTTTTTCCCTTTGTTTTGGGGTTTATAGGTAGTGGAGGAAGGGGGTAATGCTACTAAACATTCTGCTGCTTCCTATTTGAATATAATTTATTCTTATTAAGCCATTCCAAAATTACAATAATTTATAATGAGCAGGAGCGAGCCCTGCACGCATATTATTCCAGAGAGCTTGTAATTCCATATATGGCTGGAGAATATATTTTTGTTCTTTAATAATTAAACAGCTTAACTCCTTGATTAGAGAAAACAGTATCATAAAGGGAAGGAAAGAAAGAAAACAGGCTTTTATGAAACAAAGACAACAACTAATTGGCAAAGGAAAATGAAAGTCTAATCAGAATCTTAAACACTAAAAATATTCAGACACATTGGCTTTAGGATTTGAATATTTTATTCTACTAAATCAAAACAATATTTTTTCTTGCTATCTTGTGATTTTATCCTGACACGACATTCTTGAGCCTGCAGCATGCTTGACTTGTCTATATATAATCAAAGAACACATTATATAAATCCCAAAGCAGAAACTGAATACTTAATTTAAAAGAACCATTGCCATCACCTGCATAATAACAGCCTATATAGTCAAATCTGTGATGTCTTTTTGTCTTCCTTATCGACAAAATGCAAGCTGAACATCATATCAGAACTAATTGCAGCACACTCATATCATTAGCTGTGAGATCAGCTGCAAGCCTTAAGCAATGCAATTCTACTCAGCTACTCACCATCTTTTCTTTTTGTTGTTGTTTTAAATAATCAAGATTAGCTGGCAGCAGACACTATCCCTGACAATCACTGAAAATAAATCAAATTAGGATAGATTCTTTAATTAATGAATTGATTCAAACTGACTTCAATATGACACTGTCATGAGCTATGCCAACTTGCTGAACAACTGAAAATTATAAATGCCATGGACACAAAACCAATAAATGAATTGCACTAGTATATCAAACTGAGGTAAGTTTGCAATAACAAATTGGTGTTTGGGAAACTAGTGTTGAGGACATTGCCAAAATTATTTTTCTGGAACATCTTAAAAGCACAGAAATACCTAACAAGATTAAAAAAAAAAAAATCCTGCAGGCTGCTCCAATTAGAAGGAATTGTCACTAATGGCAGATGTAAAAATAGTCTTACTGAAGTAACTCTGGTTCTTCCAGATGCGGCAATAGATTGATCCTGTTACAGGTTTACATGCATCTTACATGCATGAATTCTCAAATTTTGCATTGGCTTATGCATCTCGTAAATCTTCATGCTTCTTTTTACCTGAGAGTACACACTCAGCTATGAACAGAAAGACACAGTGAATTCTGGAGAGATAGTAGTATGAAAGATTCATCAGGCAGCGCTCATTATGACAAGAGTACATAGCTTCCTTCTGTCACACAAGTAATTTGGAAAAGAACCCAAGTAACAAATGTGATTGTTTTAGTGGAATTAAAGTCTGGGCGTGAGCTTTTGAGTAGGAGCTTTTCTCAGTTTTTGGGGATTGGGCTGTCTTGAAGGAAATCTATATTACAGTTCTGCTGAAACTGCCCAAAGATCATCCACTTTTCTTGCTGTTACCCTTATTCCCTTTTGTTGCTACAACTGTAACAGGGAAAGGGTAGTGTCTGCACCATTTTCTTATATTCTCATGTGAAAGCAGTAAGAGCATATGCATATCAAATACAGAAACAATTTGGAATTTATGGATGAGGTGTGCACAATGAAAAAAGATACACTTCTTTAAAGAGTACTATAATAAATGTAGAAATAAAGAAATAATGACATTTATTTTTTGGAGGAAGTAAATATTTAGGAAGAATTAAAGGTTTGGGGTTTTTTTTGGTATTGTTGTTGGTTTTGGTTTTGTTTTGGTTTAGTTTTTTTCCTGGAAAAAAAAAAAAATAGTGAAAGAAACTTGAATAACAGTAAGCAAAAAATTGGACATGGATTTCCCACTAAATACATCAGCAAAGAAAAATTGACTGGTATATTTTACTTTTCACAAATAAAATATACTGTAATGTTCTCCTGTAAGAATAGAGATCTTCACAGACTATACACAAATTCAGATATCTACGGAAATAACTGAACATTCAGGGATTTACGCTTTGGAATATATTTTTCATCTCCATCTTTGAATGCTTCTGCTATTTTCTCAATTTATTCTACAAAATACAGAGCTTTTTTAAAAAAACTTAGTTTTCACATCACTGTCTCTTCACCAAAGAGAGGCTTCTTTTCTTTCTAATATTTATGCCCTTCCAGAAAGCCCTTGGCTTTTGTAAAACCTCTGTACAAACCTTTACTGCCATTGAATATTGACATCCTTGTGTCTTTGGCAAGGAATCTGGAGATCAAGAATACATCTTTACAATCACATTGATTCATTAAATTTTAAAGGGGCAAATGTAATTTTCATTTGAACAAATATTACCTTGCCAGCACTATTTGATCAGCCCTACTAATCAGATGTCAAGCAGCTCATCTTCCCAGGCTAGCTTTACATTAAAGGTACTCTTTTATCCACTCATGTAAATTTGTGTCTGTAATCTTTACCTCTGCTTTTCCTCATTCTGTGCAGTAAATGTATGGCTAGAAGAACACGGAGAAGAGCCCGTCCTGAAAGGGATCCTTTACCAGACCTCACCAATCAATGCAACACACTAACATGGATTCTGAAAGTAGGCAACGGCTCAGGAAAAGAATTGTGAATGTTTGATCAAATGACATTGCTCACAGCACTTTCAAAAGATGTATCCACGGGCTGAACAATGAAAGGTTTAGACTTTCATGCAATACTTTCCACATACTTTTCTGCATAAGAAATGACACAATTGTCTGTTTCAACGTTTTGTAGATTTTTTTTTTTCTGTAGAATTATGCTATTAGCAAAGCATTTTGAAAGAGTTAATTGGTGGACAGATTTTACATCAGAACTTGTATGTGGCCTATTACAGCTGAAAAATAATTACCTCCTTGCTTGAACAGTTCTATCATATAAGGTCTCATGGATTTCAGGGTTCCATTTCAGCACTAACATGATAAAAAGAATTTTTAATTTCAAATAAACTGCTTCAAGCCATCTAAATCCATTTGTATATACACAAATTGGAAATCTTATTTTATTTTTTTTTCTGTTCTAGGTTATTCACACTTTTTTTTGAAATACAATTTCTCTTCCTCCTAAAACAGATGAGTAGAGACTAGTACCTAAACATTCCTCTTTAAACTAGAATAAATTTCATTTATGCCATTCAACTATACTAATACATATTGAAACTAAACCTCAGGTTCAGTATCATTCACTGAGGAGAAAGCTTATATCTGAATCAAAATACTACACTTTCAAAGAAATGCCTGTTTTAATTTTCTTTAATGCAAAAAAAAACAATCTGCAATTTGCAGTTCAGGTTGAACATCAGAATAGAATTACAGTTCAACTTCATATTAATCTCTTCTCATTTAATTCAAAAGGTCATTCAGAACGTTTTCATGATGGACCTAAAGAACTCTTGTTTTTGAGCTACTCTCACAGCTTTAGGAAACAAGTTTGATTCAAGACATTGACACCAAAGCCCCTTCAAATGAAAGATCAATGTCAGAAGTCTGTCTCTCCATTGAAGTGTCAAATAGCATTGTTTCTACTATTGAATTCAGTTTGTCCTTTAGTAAGATGTTTTCCTTTCCATTTCCATCCATGATGAAGTAGTTCCACTCCTTATACATTTTTTCCCACGTCTCTTAGTTTGTACTTAATGCTGTGGTGTTCCTGCTTAGCAAGTCACTGACCTTCCCTGTCCCTGGAGCATTTGCTCTCCCTGAAAACATATTAGCAACCCCCAGTTGTGCCCCCTCCAGAGTTTTCAGGCTGAGACAGAAGGCAGCAGAAAAATCACAGCAAGGAGGCAGCCTGCCTCCTACACACAGCCAGCTCTGCCTCTTTCAGCAAGACATAGCAGGAAATACCCTGGGAGAATTTAATTAACAAAGACAACCCCAGCCACACTCACATGCAGGATGTGTTAGGCCTTCCTGGCACTCATTAGCCAGAATACTTTGTTTTATTTCAGAATCTCACTACTCAGAACAGGTATGCTCAGTAACTATCTAACAGAAAGAAACACACATCACTGTGATTCTTTCCTAACTGCTACAGAGGATTCTGAATTATCTCACTGAATTCAACATCTCTATTAAACACCTTGCAGAGAGCATCCAAGAGTTCCTTTCAAATGTCTATGTCTAATCCGTTGCCTTAATCAGTTCCTTTTCCTAAAATTTCTGGAATATCACTTTAAGTACTGGGGCTGTTATTCCATCTGTCGACACATGTATATTTGTGTGTGTCCTGGTTTGAGTAAGAACAGAACTAGGTCAGTGATTTAACTTTTCACTTAAGACTCTCTTAACTAACTGTACTTTCTGAAGTTAACAGCATATTTTCTCAGTCCATGTCGGTTTCTAGAAGTAAGAACACACCATGTTTAGAGTTAGTACCAAGGATTGATGTACAGAAAAGCTCTTGTTTATACTTGATCCTGTGAGCAAAGCTGAGGGATCACAAGGGTCAAGGTCTCTTCTTCAATTGCTGGCATTTGAGGAGGACTGTCTGTTCTGTCTTCAATCCCAATCCATGTGTTCCTGAATGCAGTTCCAGAATCCAGTTCCTGAATGCAGTTTCCATTGCCTGCTGAGTCCAGTGTGGGACTTCCCTAGTGCCTGCCCCACAGCATCAGTGGTAACGGTGACATAATTGCCATGAGGGAGGTTGGTTTTGTCTATATTTGTATATATTTAATTTTATTATTGTCATTTTCATTAAATCTGGTTTAGTTTCTTTTTGCAATCTGTAAGTCTCTCTCCCTTATTCCCTTTCTCTTCCCCTTTGGGAGGGAGGAGGGCTTAAAAGAGAGCATCTGTTATAGGTTAGTGGACAGCCCTGACCCTAAACCTTGACAGAGTGTAAAAGCAAACATATCTAAACCATCTTAAAGAGCATACATTGCCCTGTATCACATCCTAGGCCAAAGGATGTGATGTCCTTCATCCTTACCACAGTGTATTGAATACATAAGAGAACAAGGAAAAAACAGTTGATGTAAAAGCCTGGCCCTCGAGAAAATAAACTTTGTTCAAAGCCATGACAATCACTTTAAAAGCATTGTGGACAATGCAATGAACACCCCAAGATAGGCAGAACATAGTTCTTTCTCCTTCAGTACATGGGGAAAATGCTGACTTTGCTCCAAATATCTTTTATACCTTTTAAATAGAATAGTTTTATATTGGAAAATATAACATTGAAGCTATTTTGTCTTCATGTCAACAGAACCCAGAAAAAAAAGAAGGAAAAGGTGATGCACAACAGACCTTCCTATTTTTGGAAAGGAATAAAGAGAAGATTGTCACTGTTATTCTTTGATGTGCTTACAATTCTGTGGTGTTGGGCTGTCATGTAAGAATTCAGTCTACACAGTCTTATGTGAAGATACTTTTTCAGGTATTTATCCAAAAGTCACCAAATAGTCCTGCTTCCTTACCAGGAAAGCTGAAAAAGAACAAAGCTTCCTCAAATATCTTCCTAAATCCTCCATGAATTGTAAACCCAAGGCAGCTAGTCCCAGAGGGAAATCAGAAGAGATCAGTCAGCTCTGAGGCACCGATGAATCAGAGCTCCCTCTTCCCACTTTTCCCTCCAGGTAACACCCTACAGCTAGACCTGCCTATGGACATTCAGTACCAGTAAAAGGTTCTCAACCAGCCCTTCTTATATCAAATGAATTCTGTACAAATCCTATCTGTAATTTCTCAGAATCATTATATTCTATCATTCTATCATAATAATGGAGCTATGCAATATATCCTTGAAATGCCTCTGGCTTAAGCTAGCACGAGATCAGATCAGAGGATACAGAGCAAGAATAATCCCAAAAGATACAAAGTCATACAAGAAGGACAACCTAGGCCATTCACAAAACCTTGTACTGTACCCATTCTGAAAGGAGGTTGTAGTGAGGTAGGCATTGGTCTCTTTTCCCAAGTAACAAGCGATAGGACAAGAGGAATCGGGCTTAAATTGTGCCAGGGGAGTTTTAGATTGGAGATTAGGAAAAATTTATATGCTGAAAGAATGGTGAGGCCTTGGAAGTCTGCCCAGAGAGGTGGTAAAGTCACCATGCCTGGAGGTGTTCAAAAAGTGTGTAGACATGGCACTTCAGGACATGGCTTAGTGGTCATGATAATGTTGGCTTGATGATTGGACTTGATGATCTTAGAGGTATTTTCCAACCTTAATGATTCTGTGATTCTCTACTGTAGGTCTAGCATGTCTGGAAGAGCAGCACTCATTGCTGGTGTAGCTTCATTCAGGCCATGGTAGTCCTCAGTCTTCATTTGACTTTCACACTGGACATATGGGGCTGCTTAAGTGTGAGCAAGTTTTGCTGATCACCCCTTGGCTCTCCAGCTGATGAATCAGCTTCTGGATGGGCATCAGGGAATCTTAGCTGGTGCGATATTGGCAGCAGTGAATCGCTGTAGTAGCAATTAGCACCCGCCATTCTTCAACCCTCAGCAACCCCACCTCATGATGATCCTCCAAGAGAACAGACAAGTGTAACAACTGTTCATTTTTTTCCACAGCAGCGATACCAAAGGCCCAGCAATACCCTTTGGGGTCCTTGCAATACCCCTTCCTGAGATAGTCTATGCCAAAGATGTACAGGGCCTCTGAGCCAGTCAAAATTGGGTGTTAATGCTACTCCTTCCCAGTTAGACTCACTTCAGCCTTATGCTACTCCTTCCCAGATAGACACACTTCAGCCTCCAGTACACTCAGCTGTTGGGATCCCCCAGTCACCCCAGAAATACAGATGGGTTTGGCCCCTCTATAGGCAGATGGTGTTAAGGTATGCTGTGCACCAGTATCTACTAAAGCCTTGTACTCCTGTGGGTCTGACATGACAGGACATAGGGTCCACACAGTCTAGTAAATGTGATTGTCCCTTTCCTCTACCTGGCTGGAGGCAGGGACCTTCTAATCCCAATCAGAATCACTTACTTCTGGTGCAAATGGCTTAGAGGTCCCTTCAAGAGGGAAATTAGATCAGTCCTTCTACTCTGTCTGGGGAATTTCCCACTGTCAACTGAAGCAGAATTTTTCTTGGAAGAATCCCTTTTCACAGTTGTTTTCCCTCACAGCTCATGTATTCATGTAGCTAGGATTGAAGTAGATTTTCCATCCCATTTCCTTGTGTCCTCTCCGTGGTCACGTAAGTTAAACAACAGGGTACCACATGGCGTATGCCTTCCATACTCCTTTTGGGCAGGGGAGCATGTACTCCTTCTAGATGTAACATGGGTCTGTACAGGTGGGGAGTAGGACATGCCCTGTTTGAGTTGCTGGACCTCCTGGGACAGTTCTTCCACAGGCAAAATGCAAGCCCATACAGAGGAAGCAATATTCCCTTTGTACTGCCAGGGCTGGCCAGCCAATTTTTCCATTGTTTGTCTCTGGTTATCTTTCGAGGACACTACTGCCAATGAGTTAGCATTTGATGGTGGTGAACTTCACAGGAACTTCTGCCACATGGGTGGTGTGCACTGGACTTCATCTGTGTCTGTGGGTGACTCTCATCATTCAGACCATTGTAAATCATCTCCAGCATAGTTAATTTCCTTAGGTACTGAATACCCATCTTCATCATGGTCCTTTTGCCTGAGCAACATATAACATCTTCCTTGAAGAGGTACCTTTCCTTTACTATTGACAGAAGTAACCTCCAAGACTGAGGGCTCATGTGTATTTTCCAATCGCCTTGTCAATGCTGCCTTCCATAGACAGAGATCCCAGCTGCTTGGCTCCACTCCCTTCTAGTTCCAAGCTACCGGCCCCATTACCCCAGAACTGGAGCAGCCAGCTGGTAATGTGCTCACCCGGATAACAGCTGAAATACTTCTGCGTATCTCACAGCTCACTCAGGGACAGGGATCAGGTGATCACCTCTGGTTCTGCCTCTTTCTTCTGCTCTCATTATGACCCTGAACCACCTTCATCCTTTGCTAAGTGAACCAATTTTTTGGTGTATTTCTTTTTCTGTATATGGATGAATGATACCAGCACAGGTTGGTTCTCTGGTTCAGCTGCAGCACCTGCTGGCGGGGTATGAGTAGCCACAGTGCTTGACACAAAGGCTGTTGGTCTGTTTTTAGGTTCAGATACCTACTCTTCCTCTTGAGGGTACTGAATAGTGTTGAAAAGGGCATGGTAGGCATGGGCCAGGCCCCTGCACATTGCAGTGATTTGTGTCTCTCTGGAAATGGCAGTTTGATGAAATACTTTTTCATAATATTTTACTAGTTTGTCAGGATTCTGCACTTGTTCAGGGGTGAAATTCCAAAATACCGGAGGTGACCACTGCCCTAGGCACTTGCCCATACTCTCTCACACATCCTGCCACTCATAACTACCCGGCCCTGGGGAGATCTCTGGATGGTATTCTTGAAAAAATTAAAGGGGCAACTCTAAACAAGACCTGGGACACATTCAGAAGACACAGCACTGATTGCTTGCTGGCCTGGACATCCCAAGGATAGTTAAAATTCTCAAAAGCTGAGAAAGTCTCCTCTCCTGTCTCGCCCAAAGATCAGGTGAGACTGCTGATAAAAGTCCCACATACAAACACCAGCTTTACCTCTTGACCACTGATACATCGTAAGTCAGCATTACCCAATAGTGCAACATGATAGTCCTGATTAGCCTCCTAGGGATGATAAATATCACCACAGGGAGTACATTGGGAACATAACCTTACCCTGCAAAAAAAGTGGGCCAACGCTCTGACCATATATTTAACTAATACAAAAAGTGTGTATGACAAAATTAACATGCTTTGGGCAGATCTGTCATTATTTCAACCCTTTGGGCCCTATGTTGGACACCAAAAAGGACTGTCATGGTTTAGACCCAGTTGGGAAATTAACACCAGGTGGCTGCTTGAGTACTCCCCCTGCCCCCAATGGCATGGGAAGGAGAATAGGCAGAAAAAGCTAAAACCCTGTGGGTTGATACAAGGAGAGTTTAACAGAACAACAGAAAGAGAACAAACAACAGTAACACTACTACTAATGAATAATATATTAAATGAGTGATATACAATGTAACTACTCACTGCCCAGAACCTGCTGCTATGACCACAACTGCCCAGATGCTCAAACTGTGCACAGCCCCCTGCCTCAGTCACCCTGTCGCCCCTCCCCCCTTATACACTAGGAATGTCACCAGTATGGTATCCAAAGTCTCACTGGCTGGTGCAGTTGTGAATCCTGGCTATGGTCCCTCCCAGCTTCTGGTGCAAATTACCCCATCCTAGATGAACCCAAGACACCTGTGTAGAAATGCATCAGTTCTGACAAGTACATCCACTCTTACTGTTTTTTATTAATAATTTTGTTCTAAAACCTTCTTAAATTCACACATTATCTCTTTCTCCATTAGAAGTGTACCTGCTCTTAGAATACTTTTAGACTGGTTGGGTAAACAGTGTCAAGAAGAATTTATCTTTTCTATCATAGTCTGAAAATTCCTTTATATACTATGGTCATACTTACCTTTGGTGCTATGGTTGAAGAAATCTCTATTTTTAGCTTTTAGGATTCTACCAACAAGCTCTTGAGGGGTTTTTTTGATTTTTTTGTTTGTTTGTTTCTTTTGGGTTTGGGTTTTGTTTTTTTTTTTTCTCCCTGTGATTATATATCTTTTAGAAGTTTGTCTTTTCTTTTTCTCTTGTTTAGACATCACACCTACATTTTGAACAGTTTCTTTACATTCTGCCTAAGAATTAATTATGGTTACTGTTACAGAGTGGCTCTTTTCTAGTATTGTTGAAAAAAAATTGCCTTTCCATCACATAGTAAGGTACCATTTACCTACTCTCTATGGAGGTTATCAAAAGTGCCTATCTCTGTTTTTAGCTGTACAGTTTCCCAAGTCTCCTATAAACTTTTGTAATAGCTGACTTATAGTTGTTACTGATCAATAACAATCCTGTCCCCTTCCTACATACATATAGATTATAAATCCATTTATAAAAAGCCCATGTAGCTTGACTATACAGTTTACTTTTACACCTTTTATAACAATACTCCTGCACAACTTTTTCTGTCTTCCTACATGACTTGTTCATTTGTCATATTATAAAAACTTGAATGTAGCAGAACTTTTCCCAAAGGGCAATAGAATCTGTGACCATTCCTTAGGAGAAAAATCCAAATCCCAAAGATAAAACCTAAACCAAAGTCATGAATAAGTCTTTTATACCAAAAGTACATGCTACTTCACTAGTAGTCTATAAAGTCAAAAGACTGCTCTTATTTTTGCTTTGACTGTTCTGGTTTCTTAATCAGATACTAAAACATTCACTGACTTCCTCATCTTTACTCAATATTACTAAGTATTTAAATAATTTATATTAAATAAAACTTGTATAAAAAGGAGAACAGAAAATAAGCATTTTTGCACTGTTAAAGCAATGAATTTGTAAATACTTTATTATTGGTTTAACATTTTATAAAATCTCTACAGTTATTTGCAGATTATGTGCCATAACTTCAGTTTAGATTTATTTCTTATTAAATATTGAAGAAGAGGAGGTTTTTTTCCAGTGATCTGTTCTTACATCCTCAACTATGAGACAGCCCATCTGACTGCACCACATTTTTGTTCTTATCACAGATCACATAATTATTCAAAATAATATTTTACTTAAAACATTTCCAGAAATGTAAAGTACACTTCAAACATTCACAAACACCACCACCAAGAACCTCCCAATCCCACCCTTAACTATACTGAACTCAAGTTGTAAGGGAGAATTACTGACTACACAGTGTAATGAGGTTACCAATAAGGCTAAGGTCCTATCTTCAGGACTATAAAAAATGGACGTATAAATTACTGCTGAGAGAGAACTATGACTTGGGAAGGCCTTTACATGCTGTCTCACAATTAATAGGAACAATAGGTTGTTCACCTGTTTCAAGGTGGATGATATACACTGTGTTATACTGCAGACACTATTACATGTAGTCATGCTACAGAAAGCTTTTCTTGACAACTTTCCCAGATACCTACGATAGAATTTCGTAAATGCTCAAAATGTAAAGATATAGAAAGCAATGCTAAAATGGTTATCAAATCACCCATTTCCCCGTTCTTCTAACTACAGATGCTACCTGTCACCTGCCTTCTGTTTGTACCACAGCAAATAGAACCTATAAGGAATACATTACAATGCTATGATGTATAAAAAAGACTGCCTTATTTTCTGATGATGGCAGATACAACAGCAGGCCTGTGAGGCCCAAAGAAGTTCTTAGGCTGAGAAAGGGCAAGGATGGGAAAGGGCAAGGATGAGAAATGAAATTGAACTTAATGGTAGCTCCAAAGCTTTTCTTATAGTACAAATTCCAGCAAACACAGGGAATCCTTTATCTAAGCTAGAAAAGGCTTTAGTCTAATATTTCCATGATGCCTCTTTATTTTTACAGAAAGTTTTATAGAGACCACCTCCCTCCAGGAAATCCTGCTTACACCTCTGTGAAATTTAGTGGTTTCACTGGCAGAGAGTCATAGGAATTTTCCTGTATATAGGACAATTTACTGTACAGCACATTCACTTTTGTACCTTAAAAAAAGACCAATATTCTAAGACTTGGAATGAAACAAGCTTCTTACTATGGACATGATGTAACTACTACAGGCTTGATTAAAAATAACTCCTAAACCCTCAAATTAAAACAGACAGGTATGACCTAAACCCGAGTTATCTCATAAATTATGGAAAATAATTTATAAAATCAAGTAAAATTTTATGTGTCTGAAACATTTAGACAGCTAATTATACAGATTTGAGATTTTGAGCCAGTACGTGACAGCTGAATACTGCCACAGGTTACACTGAACTCAGACATCCAACGTAATGTCTCTGAATTTTGAACTGAATCCTATCCCAGTTTCTTTTAGCTTCAGGTATCACTGAATATTCGCGTTATCCTTAACAATATTACTTATTAAATGGCAGAGAAACTGTAGTTTTCTGGTGCCAATTACTGCAAACTATCATCATTATGTTTTGACTGGTGTTTAAAAATGTGACAAAAAATACAGGATGAGTTAGTGATTTGGAGCCACCTTGAAAATTACTAATAGAGGCCTGCTTGCCTTGTTTCATTAAGTTCATCATTGCTTTCTGGTACTGAAGAAAGATTAAAAAAAATACTCATATTTCATGCTAATTGAGAACTCACTAATAATGTTTAAAATGCTCAACACTGTGAGCACACTGCCTCTGAAAAGAGACATGGCATTTTGTTTCAGTTTGAAATATTTATTTGGGTTTTGAATAAGGTAACAAGGTAGCAAGGTTTATGGTCAGGGCCATCAGCTAGACCTATAACAGATGCTCTGTTAACCCTTCTCCCCTGCCAAAGGGGAAGAGAAAGGGAACAAGAGCGAGAGACTTAGGGATTAAAAAAGAAAACTAACCAGTTTTAATGAAAATAATAATGACAAAATGGAATATATACAAAAACAATATTAAACCCAATGCCCCAGTAGCAATTACATCACCACTGATGCTGTGAAGCAGGCACTGGGGAAGTCCCAGACTGGCCCCAGCAGCAGACGGGAGCTGTGTTCAGGAGCTGGATTCAGCTGATTCAGGTCATCAGCAGTAGCCAGCATGGATTCACTAAAGGGAAGTCATGTCTGACCAATCTGACAGCCTTCTACGATCGTGTGACTGAATGGGTAGATGCAGGAAGAGCAGTGGATGTTGTCTACCTTGACTTCAGCAAGGCTTTTGATACTGTCTCCCCTAACATCCTCATAGGTTAGAAGAGCGGACAGTGAGAGGGGTTGAGACCTGGCTGAACAGAGCTCAGAGGGTTGTGATCAGTGGTGCAGAGTGCATCTGAAGACCCGTAAGTAGTGATGATCCGCAGGGGTCAGTTCTGGCTCCAGTCTTATTCAACATCTTCATCAGTGACCTGAAGGAAGGGATGGAGTGCACCCTCAGTAAGTTTTCTGATGATACTAAACTGGGAAGTGTGGCTGATAACACTGGAAGGATGTGCTGCCATCCAGCGAGATCTGGACAGACTTTAGAGCTGGACAAAGGAAAACCTAATGAAGTTCAACAGGGATAAGTGTGGAGTCCTACACCTGGGGAGGAACACCACCATATATACCAGTACAGGTTAGGGGTAGACCTGCTGGAAAGAGCCCCATGAAGAGGGACCTTGGCATCCTGGTGGACAGTAAGTTACCCATGGAACAGCAACCTGCCCTTGTGGCCAGGAAGGCCAAGGGTATCCTGAGGTGCATAAAGAAGAGCGTGTCCAGCAGGTCAAGGGTGGCTCTCCTCTCCCTCTACTGTGCACTAGTAAGACCGCATCTGGAGTATTGTGTTCAGTTCTGGCCTCCCCAGTTCAAGAGCAACAGGGAAATACTAAGGACAGTCCAATGGAGAGCTATGAAGATGACGGACTGGAACATCTTTCTTATGAGGAAAGGCTGAGAGCCCTGGGACTGTTTAGCCTGGAAAAGAGAAGACTGAGAGATGAGAGGGGATCTCATTAATGTTTACAAATATCTGCAGGGTGGGTGTCAAGTAGAAGGGGCCAGGCTCTTTTCAGTGGTGCCCTGTGATATGACGAGAGGTAGTGGCAGCAAGGTGAAACACAGCAAGTTCCACCTCAATATGAGGAGAACCAACTTCACTACGAGAGTGACAGAGCATTGGAACAGCCAGAGAGGTTGTGGAGTCTCCTTCTCTGGAGACTTTCAAGACCTGCCTGGATCTGTTTCTCTAGGTGTTTCGGTGCTGGCCGAAGGGGAGGTTGTACGTGATGATCTCCAGAGGTCCCTTCCAACCCCTACCATTCTATGACTATATGTTTTTTCATGTTAAAAATACAGAGCATGAGCAGTGCAAATCAAAGAATTGGAGAGCATAAGAGAATGAAAGTAATAAGCATATCGTGGTGTTACAGATTAAAACTTCATTCTTTTCTTCCAACTAGTGAATATAGTCCTTTTGTCAACAAAAGAAATACTACTCTCTAATTAAAAAAAAAATAAATAAATAATTACTGAATGTACCCTTTCTGCCCTGAACCTGTTCATCCAGTAGAAAAGAAATTCAGGAAATTCGTGGAAGCAGTACCACAGTCTTGCTCCTTACTTCAGTAACTCATTATTTATGTTTACTTCATTTTATAGATGTTGGGACATCATCCTCACCACTGTGCTTGTTGTTGAATCCAGTGCTTTTGCAGGTATATCTGTGAGCATGAACAAAATGTACTCTCTGTTATTTGTCTTTTTGTGAAATATGAATAACTTAGGGCACAGTAGTGATGATGTAAAATGTAAGCTAACCATAAAGAAAGACTGGATCCCACTCCAAATGTGGTAGGTCTCCACATAACCACAGAGCATCTGCGACAGAACCCTGTGTGGTTTTTATCAATCCATCTCCCACCTCTGTGGCATATGAGTGCATAGGGAAGTTATCTGCATCTAAGGGGAAATCACTGATAAGCTGGACAGGATGTGAAAGTGAGGACTAAGAGAACTGGTTTTTATTTCTGACACTTACATAGACTTTTTTTAAGCTTGTTTCTTTGCTTTTCTCCATCTCCACTTGGAAAACACCTTTAATGAGTTTTCATGGCAAAAAGCTGCCCCTAAGAAATGACAAAAAATGATGCAAAGACAAAACAGAAAGCATTTGCAGAAAATAAATTTGCAGAATTAAACTTTGTCGTGGTTTAGAGCCAATCAGAAGCTGAGCACCACCTGGCTGCTCACTCACACCACTTCCCTGTGGGTTGAGATAAGAAGAATTTAATCGAATAACGCAAGAGGAGAAGAAACACCAGTAGCAGTGATAAAACAATATATAAAGCAATATAAACTGCACCAACTGACCAGCACTGCACCAACAGCCCTTCAATAAAGACCTGTATGCCCTGCCTGCTCTCTGCCCTTCTAAAGCAGGAGTGACTTCAGTACGGTGTTGAACATTCCATTGGCTGGTTTGGCTGTCTCTCCTGGCTCCCAGCTTCTGATGAAAATTAACCCTATCCTAGACAAACCCAGGACAAATCTTTACAGCAAATTAACTTGTTTTAAAATCTCTTCTGAAACAAAATACTACTATTGCAAGTTACCCTTTTGATATCCCAGCAATCTGCTATTTTTCCTTTATATGAGGAACAGGACTTCATTTTACGTCTTTTTCAGTGTAATTGGCTTGTAACTCCTGTATTGAAATCAAAAGCTGTAGCAATGGAAAAAGTTATGCCAGAATCAGGAGCCAGGCTGGAATTTACAGTATCAAAATTGTTTCAAATATGAATGAAAAATCCACAATGTGTTAGTATGCTAATTTGCAAAACACATTATAAAAAACCATCTTGTTTGGTAAGCTTCAAAGCCAACCACTCAAAAGTCCAGAAATGCTACTGTCGTGATTCTTTAATTTGTTCCTACCACATGCACATTTTCCTACAGTCTTTGTTACCTGATTAACTGATAGTTTGTGTTTGTTTCATTGTTTTGTTTTTTTTTTCTAGGTCCCTGTCTTGTTCAGTGCATGGAGAGTTTCTATCTTTCACATTCACTGTCCGCCTTCACGTTTTATTTGAAGTATTTCACCAAACACAAAAAGCATAAACCGACTTCTCAATAGTTGTATAGTTTTCTTACTATACCATGAGAATCCTTCATTTACAATACATCTATTTTTCACATACTCCTATGAGATAAGGTTATATTATTAACCTTTTATGGTCCTCAAAAGATGCATAGGGTGACAAAATACTTGAAAATTCCTCAGCAGCAAGAGGAGAGACAATGAAAACAAGACTAAATTATTCAATGCTAACAGAAAACTGATGACAAATCATCTGATATTTGTATGTCCCTTTTTTCTTTTCTTTTAGTTATATAGAAGGCTAACTACAAGACAAAAAAATTAACATTATCAACACAGAAGAAAGACTTGTTCCCCTGATGATCAGCTGAAGTTTTACCTTGCCTGTATGAAGGACAGATGCTATTTTGTCAGTGAATTACTGATTTTTTCCACATGTGGAAGCTCCCAGGAAGAAAATGGAGGTCAACAAACAGAAGCAAAAGAGCTTAGAAGCATACATTTGGCTTCTCAAGATGCAGTAATTGGACATGCACTCATCTACACCACAGAAAAACAGTCGGCTAAAAGGAGGTCATCTGAAGAGATACTTGGTCAGCAGTATTCATAGTGGTCAAAAATTAGTTCTCCAGAATTTCTCTACACTCCTTCAAATTTTATTATTTCAAAGGATCAGCAGGAGAAGCCTAGATTCCAAGGTAAAAAAGATGGACTCAAATTTACTTCCACTTAAGAAATATTTAAATTGCAGGAGAGATAATTCTATGGTATGGCACAGGCAAATGTCTCAGAGAAAGAAGGACTTGAACTATGGATCAGAATGGGACAGTATAAAGATGGAAAGAACTGTGCAAAGGCTGGAGCAAAAGGACAGGATCAAAAGACTTGCAAAAGAAGGGGATTTTCTTAAGAATCTTGTAAAGTCAAATCTTTCATTTTAGTAAACTGTGGCCATGGGCTTGACTCTGGAATATGCCTCATTCATTGGTAACAGTAAATACATTTGGAAGAGACCTCTACTACATCAGACCCAAACTGTGACTGAATCTAAATGACAGACATACAGAACAGATGATTAACACAATAGACAGGAATAAAGGACTAAAATTATAAAGCCAAATATTGAAAGAATGGTGTATAGACTGCTTAGCATAAAGTACATTTTCTCAAATCATCTGGAAGCCAAGAAAATTTCTAAAAATTGCTCTGAAAATCTATGAGACTGTCTCAGAGCTGTTAACAGCTAGGCTTTAGAATCAACAAGGAGTAATCCTGGAAGAAGACAAATATTTACAGTATCTTCAAAGGGAGAGAAGGAGAAAAGGACACCTTAATAAATTAAATTCCTCAGAAACTACCAGAATAATAAAACTTGGTAGTTTGTGAAGAAATAGGTGCAGTATATTTCAAAGATGAAAGATTTTTATCCTAGTTTATAAGAATCTCTCAAGGATTTTAGTGATACATTTTAGATGAAAATACTTAAAAGATGGGCGCAGAATTAATTATGAAAACACTCAAAACTCTTTTGAGTATTCTTGGTTGTCTTGGATAGTTGTATCTGGTAAGGTTCTACCAGCATAGATCTGTTGTTGAATGTACCCAGGAAAAGGAGAAAGGAGCAGAAAATATTTGCACTTTCAGATGGGAAGGATCAAAACACAGCACTGTTTGAAAGACTGGGAATTTAAATAAGATGCAATATATGCAAAGAAAAGCAAAGAATAATCATTAGCTACCAATAATATGAAGTGGACAGTTTGTTGTTTGTTTCAGAGTTTTTAATGAATTACTCAAACTGAACATGAATCAAGATATTGAAATAATCACACTAGCACACAAAATATAGCGATACAGAACAAGCTGTCTGAACAGTCATCTTTCAAGAAAGATAAGGGAATCCAGAGGACAGACAGTTGCACATGTTAAGGCATATTCCAAAGTTTTTGTTCTCAAATTATCTCCATTTTAACGATGGAAGCTCAAGAAATAGGATTCCCCAAGAAGGAATGAGGAGGTCATAGAAATGTCAAATAAGAATCTTACTCCCAGAGAGAAACTTTAAAGGATCATTCTCAGAGCAGACTTGTTCATATGCCATCTACAGAAATCTATCATGTCAACTCTAAGTTAGTGGTGTTTAGTTTCAGTAAATATTTTCAGAATGCTTCACGTAAGAACTAATTTTAAAAAATTAGCTGGTAAACAGGATATGAAAATAAGTACACATACTTTGTGTCTGCAGATTGATACCAAGATAAAATTAGAATATTTTCATAGCACCAGAAAAAAAAACACCACAGCAGCATCTTCCAGAGAGAAATTTTTCCATTTTACTGTTTGCAGAAGGACTCATTCCCCTAAAAATTGAAATTTGGCAAAAATCTAAGCTACCACATGCAAGATGATTCTGTTACAGGAAATAGTTATATAGCCTTAGTGATAAGGTGATGGTCTGACAACTTGTAAATGTGCCATTTTGCGAACAGCCACCAGGATCCATTTGCATAATGCTCAGACCAATTTATTAATCTCTGAAGTAAAAACAAACAAACTTAATAAGAATAATATTTGGTGTTCTAGACTTGGACAGTAGAGGAAGAAGAGAGAGAAAATTAAATGTCAGTATTTGTTCATCAAATCATCGTAAGAAATTTCTGTGGTACTCTTTCACACTACCTGGTAGCTATTTAGAAGTCTTTTAAACAGGTTTAAATGCAACATATTGAATCTCTGTCTAATGCTTTTCCAAAATACTCCTCTATGAGCTACTAAAGAGTTAAATAAAATCAAGGTGTAAGCAATAGTTCATCTGATTGATTTGCCCTGCTATTCCATCTGTCTACAGATATGGTTAATTTGAATAACAAAAAGGCATAAAAAAGGTCATTTAAACAATACTAAATTTAATCTTATTGTTCTTTTAATTGTTCTTTTATGTTAGGAAATAGGTAAATATTCTAATACCAGATGTGGTTTCTGAGGTATTTATTTCTCTATGCAATGTGCAGAAAGATTTTTTTTTTTAACAATTCTTTCACAATACTCAAGTTTCCAAAGACAGAACTTGGTAGTTTCCAAATGTCCTTCTCAGACTATAGTATTTTAGAATCATTTAACTCCTTTTCCACGGTTAAACTGTACATATCTGGAAAGATCTGAGGTGTTTAGGTTAGTGTGGGAGACCAAATGAGATTCATGAATTATCTTTGTTGTTTTAATGCAATGTGGCTTTTTTTTTTTTTAATCCATACTATTAGTTTTAATTACTCAGAAAAGTGAATCATTGTTATAAGCAATAACTTTAAAATATTTCATTAACTTATTTTCACTATCTAAAATAAACTTTCTACATCTGTTACAGAAATGTATTCTTAACAAACACAGGGCTTATTCAGATCTTACTGAACTATCAGGCTTCCTCTCATTAAATAAAAAAATAGATTAAATAGATTATGCCAGTAGATAGATTATGCCCATTCCTAGGTTTATTGCTAACCAAGCTAAGGAAATGTTTAAAGCTCTATCAACTATTTATATTTATGACTCATTCATTTCTCAATACATATTTTTTAGATAGAATAATTAAGAGCCGCAGCTACAATTTTTTCAAAACTTTCTTCCTGTGTAAAATAAAATATATTTTCCAGTTATAGTCAAAATAAACAGAAGGAATGTTCTGACACCACTCCCTTTGATACTTTATAAAATCTGAATTATTATTCATAAGTCTAAGATTTGCAAAGCACTTCTGCACTTAAGCTTAATAAGATATTTCATTTGGAATACACAAAGGTAGTAGAAATGTTCTATAATAAATATTCTAGGTAAAAAGAGGATTCAAGTGCAAGCCAGAAAATAATAAATATCAATGTAATTACCCTTGCTTTACAATTGTAAAGGGAAAAAAAAAAGTGACAATTGGTTGAACCATTAATCATTCACCACTGAACACCATGAGCTTTGCTCATTCTTATTTAACACAAATCTCTGAGTTATTTTAGGTTGCTGGAAAATGGGACGGCACACTGTGGACTTTTTTTGGAAATCATTCTTTCCACAAGAAGGTGACTTTGTAAAGTAGTAACAAGGGCATTGCCATTAGAGAATGAGAATTAGCAGCTGTGAAAAGAATCTAAAGGTAAAGTGGTTTAAAAGTAAATGCAAAAATCTGTCTCAATGCATTCAAACCATCCTAAATCTTCTTGGTTTCTCCAATGAACTACAGCTCTCAGCACTGTTTTTCTCCAACCTCTCAAATGCCATAACTCTCACAACCTACTCACTTCATTTCCAGGTCATGGAACTCCTGTTATCAACGGTGAAATAACTTTCTGAAGTTTCTCTTATCTGGCCTTTTATTATATACATTATGGCATGTTGATCAATCAAAATTTTACATGATGACAGTACAGGTTAATTGTGACCATGAGTCTAATGTCATACATCTGAACTTTGGGAAACACACACACACAAAAAAGAGGGAGGTGGGGGAGAAGAGAAAAAAAAAAAAATAAAGGGCAAACTGGAAAGAGGTCTTTTTAATCTGCTGAAACCTTTGAAAGCTTTTATAAGAAAATATACATACAGAAAGAGAAGAAACAGGGAACTGGGAGTTTCCATTAGAGTCTGAGACTGAATTTACATCCTACTTTATCATTTTTAAGCACACTATTTTGGAGACAGTTTATGAAGACATAGCATAGCAACTAACAAGTGAACTGGATGTGAGAAATGGGCCAACAATTCATGTTAATAGAAGGATTGAAAAGTAAACCTTGAGATGATCAAAAGAAGCAAAAATAACACCATTGTTATCTTTCAGGGTCGTT
>JANHFX010014095.1:0-17229 GCA_027560015.1 Chloroceryle amazona | reverse complement strand
GAGCAACATGAGATGGAATTGGAGAACTACGCTCATTCTCCGGATAAAACACAATTAAAATACAAGAACTATTTTTTTCATTGGGACTAGCAACATTCAAGAAATAAATTATCATAAAGTGAAAACAAGTCCTTCTTTTCTACCACACTGCAAAGATACAGTACCTGGAACATGATGCTTAACTATAGATAATAGAGGGATCTTTGCAAGATTTGAATCTTGGGAGACTTGTTAGGTTCCCAACACATACAAAAATAAGTTTAATAAAGGAGGCTGAGCAGTCTCCAATAAATCATCTGTCACAGAGGTACTGACACAAGAGCTACGAGTAAAAGGAACAGAAACAGGATAAAGAGTAATTTTCATTGAAAACAGAACCTTGAAATAACTACACTGGTACAGAAGTTTCAAACTTAAACATAAGTAACATGAAAAAGTTCCTTCCCGGATGGAAATCTGTTGCTCCTAACAAAACAGACCTAGATTATTATATTTAAAACAAGCTCTATTAAAAAGAGAATATAAAATTCTACAACAAAATTATTAAAATTTCCTAAATGCAAACTGCAGGATTTCTTTGTAACTGCAAATACAGGTTTGGTAGGTATTTCAGAAACCCCCCAAAACTTTGACAGAGACCTCTGAGATGAAATGAAGATTTCAGTGCTAGGGAACTAAACAAAAAATGTGAACTACTATCAAAATATAAGCAACATAAAGTAAAGCTGATTGCAAACAGACTAACCTTTTGATGCAAATTTATACAGACCATAACAGGCTTTGGCCAAAACTTCCTCTTCAGGAGAACTGAGCATTAAGACAACTGTTGCTGCTGTTTTGCTTTCAATCAATAAAGGATCAAACTACAAAGAAAAAAAAAGGAAAGAATAGTCTGATTTATATTGAGCCTTCTCCCATGCTGCAGTAGACACCCATATTTCATTAAAAAAAATTGTTTGATATCCACAATGAATTAGAAATAATAACATGAGTTCCTATTTACTTGGAGAAATTTTTTTAAATAACTATTTGAGACGTTGATATTGTTTGAGAGAATTTATTTCCAAATATAATCATGATTTCATTCCATATGAAATTTTTTGGGGAAAAACTTGACATTTCCCTGTACATCAGTTATGAATGGGTTAGAAGGAAAATGAATGAAGGGGGGGGGAGGGCTTTTTTTCTTCTCCCTCCTCTGACTTGTTCAAAAATAAGGTAATATATGATAATAATAACCAGGCTTCGAAATTATTAATTTTGGTAGGTTTTTAAATCTAAGCAATTTCATCATCTTCCATGAGGCATATCACACAATTTAGCAGTCTGCAAGATCAAGATCCAAGTTTCATTAACAGTTAAGAGATTGCCTGGCTAATGTGCTTAACTAGTCTCCCTAGCTTGAAGCAGGTGTGAAAACCTGAAGACACTGTCCAACTTCATGCTTCCTGGGACAAGCTGAAGGTATGGGACAAGTCATGGGGCAAAGCTCCTTTTTAATGAAAATATAATCAGCTTACTGTACTATAAGCCATTTTGTTTAATAATGACTCAGCAACAAGAATTACACCAAATAGTGTCACAGTTGTCCAAGTTACACCTTAACAATGGAATGATTAAATTCTTTATGGGAATTTTCTTTTTGGACTACAAGGAGGCAAAAAATTCAGTTTATCCCAGCAATGTCAATTCATTCATTCATTCATTCATTCATTCATTCTACCCATATGAGAGGCATACAGGAGAATTAAGAGATGACTGAGAGTCCCTTTAGCCACCTTCATATTTCTCTACTTCTGCATATTTGTGTCCTTGTGTGGACAGAACA
Source organism: Chloroceryle amazona (assembly GCA_027560015.1). Taxonomy (NCBI): domain Eukaryota; kingdom Metazoa; phylum Chordata; class Aves; order Coraciiformes; family Cerylidae; genus Chloroceryle; species Chloroceryle amazona. The sequence goes on along the minus strand of JANHFX010014095.1, from coordinate 15,401 downwards.
CAATCCTCCAGGTGCTATGATTTACACACAGACATATCTCCTGAGTCTGGCCAAATACTCGGTGATGGAATAAAATTGTAATTCTTAGTAAAGGCTGTTAGCCCTCCAGAGAAAAATAAACACAAAGATAGATCTCAGATGAAGTTTAATAAGAAATGAAATATGAAATAAGGGTTTTAAATCTCAGTTATTTATTTACATTGATCTAATACCAAAGATGCTATTATGTTGTTCCATTTTTGTCGCCTCTTCTGTTCACAAGAAATAAACTACAACTGTTCACAACTATAAACTACAATTCCATGATAATGCCTAGGATTTAATGACAGAATGGCACATGAGCAGAGTGAATTTGGTCTAATCTCTACCCATTTGTATAGACATTCGATTCACTACTACTGTCTAAAATATCCAATAGACACTTTCCTATTAGAAGCAGTTTTGTGATAAAACCCAGTAAGAAGATTCACTGAAATCAATGTATGTTTAAGGAGTCAGAGGGCTGATCAGGTCAGTGATTTGCTGGGAAGTAACACTTTGTCAAAGAGCTGCATATAGACTGTCATAGAACTGAATCTGACTTTTGCTTATCATAATGCCAGCATAGCTAGAATTCAAATAAATAATAAAGAAAATAAATGAAAAAAAAATAAAATCAATGCTTGCTCCTAAATCTTCATACATCATTGCACACTCTTCCTTTAATATCACATACAGGACAGATTACATGCTAGAAAACTATTCCTGAAGTTACAAACAACCTTGAATTAAACACAGAAATTTAACTGGTTTATAAGCAACAACATTTCTAACATTCAATTTGTATTGTGAAAAAGCAAGTTAAAAAAAAATATAATTCAAAAACTTCTATATGTCTTTGATCATGATTTTTGTGTACATTTGGCTTCAAAGCCATTAGAAACTGAAGAGTATTTGGGGTTTTCTGTGGTTTACATCAATTTAGTTCAAACTGAAGGTAGTACAAAATGTGCTTCAGTCAGACCAAAGAAGCCCAGCATCCTGTCTCCTACAAAGGCCAGTAAGTGGTGTGGGCAAGCAGACTACTAAGCTTTGCTTATATTCCCTCCAGCACTCTGTAACCTAGAGAACTGGTGAGCTGGTGATTTTATCTCTGTGTAAAAAAAGTCCAAGAAAAATTTTCAAACAGTTAATTTGGTAAATAATTTCTGAAGCCATCTGTATTTTAGCCACCCTTAATATTCTGAGACACAAGTACCCCAGTTTAACAGTCATACCAGTAGCTGTGCATTTCCCTCATTTTAAAACTACCAACTGATAATTTTCTTTATCCTCCACAGTTCACTCACCATAAGAGACAGTGAAATAAATGACACCCATTTGCCTTCTCTGTATATTTGAAGTTTTTTAAGTTTCTCTGATATTCTTCTTCACAGTCACTTCCTTTTGTGGATGAAGAAACCTACTCTTCTGATCTTTCGTAATACAAAAGCCACTCTGTGTATTCTTCTTGTCTCTCTTAGTACTTTTTAATAGTTTAGCTGTACTTCTTTTGAGATGGAAACACCAGAACTGTTAATGGCATTCAACATCTGAATGTATAATGCATTTTCTAGTGACATGGTGTTTTGTCTTTTGTTTCTGGAATTTGAAATGTTGCATTTATTCACTTTTGCCTGCTTAGTAACTGTCTGCCATTTTCATGGAAGTATCCATGAAATTAATTCTGAGAGACTGGATGACACAGGCTGCAGAAGAAAACTCCATGGCATTATACTGACAATCTCTCTCCATTATGATGGATGACATCATGGACTCACCAAGAGGAAAACATGCTTGACCAGTCTGACAGCCTTCTACAATGACATGACTGGCTGGGTAGATGAGGGGACAGCAGTGGATGTTGTCTACCTCAACTTCAGCAAGGCTTTGGACATTCTCTGCCATAACACCCTTGTAAGGAAGCTTAGGAAGTGTGGGTTAGATAAGTGGACAGTGAGGTGGATTGAGAACTGGCTGAATGACAGAGCTCAGAGGACTGTGATCAGCAGCACAGTCTAGTTGAAGGTATGTAGCTAGTGGTCCTCCCATTAATCAATGACCTGGATAAAGGGATGGAGTGTAGCCTCAGGAAATTTTTGGAGATGATCTGGTCCAACTGCCCTGCTCAGACCAGGGTCAGCCAGGGCTCAAAGGCCAGTGCCCAGTCTGATTTTGAGTGTCTCCAAGGATGGAGACTCCATAACCTCTCTGGGAACCTTTGCCATGTTCTGTTATTCTTGCAGTAAAAGAGGACTTTTCTTTTATTTGAATGGAGCCTCCTGGGTTTCAGTTTGTGCCCATTGACTCTCATCCTTTCATTGGGCACCACTGAGAAGAGCCTGGACTGACTTCTTTACTCCCTCTTATCAGGTATTTATACACATAGACAAAGACCTCTCCAAGCCTTCTATCAAGACTAACAGTCCCAACTCTCAGTCTTTCCTCATATGACAAGTGCTCTACAACTTTGGTAGACTTATTCTAGTTCTTTCTTGTACTGGGGAACACAGAACAGGACATGGCACTCCAGGCATGGTCTCACTCACCAGTATTGAGTGGAAGACAATAGTCCCCTCTCTCAAGTTGCTGGCAATACTCTGATCAGTGCACCCCAGGATTTTGTTAGCTTTCTTTGCCCCAGGTGCACATTGCTGGTGCACATCTACCAGAATCACCAAGTGCTTTCCTGCAAAGCTGCTTTCTAGCTGGTCATCACCCAGTCTGTACCAGTTATTCCTCCCCCAGGTGCAGAGCTTGGCATTTCCCTTTCCTGAACTTGATGAAATTCCAATTTTCCCATTTCTATAGTTTGTAGAGGTCCCTCTGAAGGGCTGCACAACCATCTGGTCTGTCAACCACTCCTCTCAATTTCCTATCTTCCACAGATGTGCTGAAGGTGTACTCTGTCCCATCATTCAGGTCCCTAATGAAGAGGTTAAACAGTACCAGCTCCTGGGCACAACCTTAGTGCCTGACCTCCAGCTGGACCTCATGGTGCTGAACACTTTTCAAGACTGGCAGCTTAGCTACTTTTCAGTTCATTCACACTGTCCAGTCATCCAGTCTGTACCTTATCAGTTTGGCTATGAGGAAGTTATGAGAGAGTGTTGAAAGCCTTACTAGAGTCAAGTCAAATTAATATTTAGACACTAATTGCTCAAAAGAAGGTGTATCCATGGAAGTTGACAGTGCCACTTCATATAGTTCAACATTTTAACAGCAATGTTGCAAATGAAGCCCTTATAAAAAATACACAGATATTTATCGTTTCCTTTTAGTTATAATGCCTCAGTATTTGCCCTTTTAATGCCTATGTCCTAGCTGACGATCAAACAGTAATATTGTCCAAACTCAGACAACACTTAATGAAGATATTAATTCATATGAAAAGTTCCTATCAATCTATGTCAAAGCTGGCATATTTTTTCTGCCTGAATTACTGACTAGGATCATCCTGTACAGAGACAGAGTTCGAAGCAATGTTTTACCTGGAGAACCCCAGTTCTCAGAACACATAATAGTAAAAGACAAATTATGAAAGGCAGGGAAAACAGAGTCCTCAGGAATACTTTCTGAACCATATAAGCAGTGGCTAGGCTAAGAGATGTGTTTCCCACCTGTTCCTAGAAATCTATAAAAATTAGTGGTCATCTGCAGTTACCACGTACTCTCAGAGCATTGCACATGCACAAAGGCTCTCATTTATAAGCCTGACTGCTTTATCTCAAGGCTTCTTTTGTTATACTTGACATTTTTATAAGCAGATTATCAATCAGCAGATAAAAAATAGCTAATACATCTTTTATTTTGTCTGCATCTCATTTCCTGCCATCTGAAATATCCAGGTGAAATTTAAAGTTTGGATTTCTGATTTTACATGAGCACTATTAACAATATTCCCATAGCTAGAAGATTTTCTGGGTTGATAGCTACAACTAACCAATGATCTGTTTTCATATTTAATACTGTTTTGCTATGCAACACTCTCTTTTTCTTTTTTTTTTAATTTTTCTCCTGATAGTACTGCCAGAAGAGATATTCCGGCCTGAAGTACAATAAAGATAAAAACTAAGCCAAAACCTGCAGATGCCACCTGGATTTCACTCCTTCCAATTCCTTAATTTTGAATAGTTTTGCTGACCTTTTCTGTAAGTTCAGGGCTTTTTTCTTAGACTGCAAAGATACTTAGTTTAAATTCTTCAAGCCTGTTTTAATTAGTTCTATCCACATACACCTTCTTTGTGTCTCCTCCTGGTGTTCGAGGTTACTGCATACAGAAATGGGTTTAGATCAATCTATCCTCTCATGTCAAAGTGTTATGTCAAGTCTCCTTTCAAAAGGATTTATTATTGATTGGAGCTTATGAATCACATTTGTAATATTCATCTTTCCACAGAACAGTTGGGCAAAACCTGGTATCAATTGCTATGTCTCAGTGACATCATGGCTATTGGATATTACTGTCTTAATCAAAATTATTTATGCTTATTTAATATTGAAATTGTGATGTAGGTTTTGCCGATCAACTTTTCTCTGACCTTTGAAAAAGCTCTTGCAGTATCATCCCTCTTTACAGACAAATCCATTGTTTTTTTAAAACAATGCATTTACTTTCATGCTCCTCTGTGTGACTTCTTGTGGTCCTGATTTTCATTAACTTACTTACTATATGGCACAGAATTTATATTACACTCTTTTCAATGTTTTTGTCTTATTTACTCTATTTTCAGAGTATACCAATTAAACTTTAAAAACGCCTATATTTTGAACCTCTCTCTTTTTGGGAATCTCTTTATACCTTGTGAATTTATAGAAACTCTTGAAAAGTGTGCTAGTATCAGACCCTTATTCTCCACATTTTGGAAAAAAGTCACATTGCCACCATTATTCCATATCTGGCTTTAGCTCTTGTGCTTCTACTGTGGCACTTCCAATGATACCTGAAAAACCTGAACTGCTACTAAAGATTGTAGATCTTTGCAAATGATCCAGAATACATAGTATTGTCATTCAAAATATTGATAAAAAATTGTATGCAGTAAAAAAATCTGCATCTAGGCTCTTAACTCTTTCACCCTTAAAGAAAGAGAATGTCTCCAGAGTTGAAAAGACAGGCAGACTTCAGATCACTGTTCTCCTTTTATTTTTACAAATCGAAAGCAATACTGTTCTTCAAATAAAAAGAAGGCTGGATTGTTTCATGCATTACTGTTTGCAAAGCCTGCCAAGGACAACAATCTCCACAAAGAACTACACATGCCGAGTCACTCTGGTTTGTATGCTGTCCAAAAAAAGCAGAAACAGAATCATCTTTAAAAGACATTTTTAGAATAACATGGGTATGCTGGGAGAGTAATGAACTATGTAAAGATGATAGAGCTGGGCCTATAATTGTGTAATGTTTATTTTATAGCACATGGCAGTTTATAAACTTACCACATCCTTGGGTGGAGGCTCTACTTCCTTCTTTGCTTTTTTACCCATTCTAAAAACAAAAACAACAAAAAAAATAAAAGCAGACAAACAATCTCTCTTCTGTGTTTTCAGAATTAGTTTACCAGGGATTTAGGAAAGCTTGTAAGACAGACTTTATCATTCATTTGACCCACCTAGTAAGTTTGAAGATTTCTTTGACATAGTAATTTCTATGGAGAAAGTTGTTCCTTACAAAAAACCCAAAATTTCTAACACTTGAACACATTTGGAAAAATACTTCTGTCAACAAAATGCATAACTAAACAGAAAGATCTGAGACATCATAGGCTGAAGTTGTAATGTGGCACAAATACATAGGATATGCTTTTCTCTAAGTTAGTTTTACCTGCATCTATAAATCATATGTGAACTTGAAGGTCCTATATGGGTATTTCTTCATGTTTGCCTATACATTCTTTGTTGATAAACATTCTATACAGTAATTCCTACCTTGAAAATGTGGTTCAAATTCTAATTGAATTCTCTGTTCTTATTTCATAGAAGACAAGAATCAGGTCTGCAGGTATTAAGGAACAGTTCTGCACAGTACAGATTTCATGGATTTTAAAAAGTGACATCTATTTATACCAAGTTCAGCTTCTGTCTTCTGCTTTTTTGGTACAAATTGTACACATGTGCACATGGACCAGGAAGACCTTTCCAGCTGAATCTAATAGTAGCATCTGAAGCATATGACTGTAATATCTCATGTGGACTTAATTTAATGTGGCTTTCAAAACTTCAGCACAGCCTTCCAGTTAAGCTACAGGAAAAAGTAAAGAGCAACATGACCCACTAGCATTAGCTATGCATAGAACATAACCCAAGTTATGACAAACTTAGATGTGTTTTAACACTGTGTAAAAGTGAAATGCCCACTGTTAGTACCCCTAAGTAATTCCTTGGTTAGTTCTCAAAGGGAAACTACACATTCACCCTCAGCCAGGGCTATCCTGACAGCCTTCCTGTGGTATAAGAGATAATTCGCTAACGCAGTATGAGCTGGGGCCTGGCTGGTTACAGAAGTCAAGGCTATTTTTTTGTTGTGTTCAACAAAACTTTGGAGCTCTTCTTTAATTCTCTGGTATTTTCCCGCTACTGGCCTCTCAAATAAATTGTAACACGGCAGTAGTGAAACCACTGATAAGGACATCCTAAAAATGGATCTGAAATTTAAAACTTCATAGGCAGATCACTATTTATAGTTTTGAAAGGAAGACCCAGACAATCAAAGATTCTTCAACTCCAGACGGCTTTACCCTTTTGCATACATACACACATATGAACACATTAGAATTCAGTGTTTCAGGAAGTGCAGCTTTGACTAGAGACAAATTAACTTCTATATAAGGAAAGCATAAGGACAAATTACTGACAGTGCATTCAACAGAAATGGACATACTACCTTCTGATTTATGCAGTCACTGTAGAAAGTAAGCACCATGCACACCTGCAAGAATTAGATTTACAAGGACATTCAGAAAATCCAGGTTATGTAAATTCTAGTATGAGATATAGACACTTATTTAGAATTATTCAGTTCAGCTCAATTAATTTCAGATATAAATTAAGCTGGTCATAAAAAGCAATTTTAATTCCAAATGACTTTAATTAGGTTTAAACCAAACAATTTTAAAAGTTAATTCAAGTAAAAGTATTTATAATGTTGTACAATTAAAGTTCACAGATTCCACTGATTCTTAAATATATTATATATGAGTATTTATAATTCAAGTATTCCAAGACCATGAATATCTAAGCCTCTAATTGGAAATATCTCTTTATTCTGTATAAATACATCCAACTTTTGAGACTATTTTCAAGAAGCACACATTTTTCTAAATGCTCAGAAAAGTTTGGCTCCCTGGTAATATTAAAAAAGCCATTTATTGTGCATTGCTTTATTCAGTGCATTCTACCATCAAATGCTGGTGTTAGCTGTGTTCCCAAACAGCTCTCTGTACTCAGTGGTCATTCTCTGACTTGAGGCAATGATGCACATGGAATTCTCTGGCTTACAGATAATTAAAAATGTATCTTCTGCATTGAATTTTAATTATCACAGACAATCAGTGTGCTGTGTACAGGTACTGGAAGGCTGACCCATAAAATAACTTCTTATTCAATACCCTTTCTCTCCATAACTTTTTTTCCCAATAGGTTTACAGTACACGTATCTTTGATTCTCAGTTTATGATTCTCTGTATTTAGAAGTCAGAAAAAAACTGCAGCAAGATTTAGATTTTAAAATTACATTAAATGCTGTGTCTATGTTACCTGAAATACCTGCTTTAAAAACTAAAATTCTATTCACATGTAATTAAGTGTAATTGATTAAATTTAATTAAATTAATTCCTGGAGAAACTGCATACTTACAGCTTGGACAAGTTTTGCTGGATAAAATTCTGTCCCAGAGTGGTGAGAATAGAGTTTAATCTAGTTGGTTACCAGTCACAAGTAGTGTTCCCCAGGTCTCAGTACCAGGACCTGTGTTCTTTAGCATCTTTATCAGTGATCTGGACGAGGGGATCAAATGCATCCACAGTAATTTTGCAGATGACACCAAGTTAGGTGGATGCTCAGTGGTAGGAAGGCTCTACAGAGGGATCTGGACAGGTTGGATCGGTGGGTCAAGGACAATAGCATGAGGTTTAACAAGGCCAAGTGCCAGGTCCTGCGCTTGAGTCACAACAACCCCAGGCAGAGCTACAGGCCTGGGGAAGAGTGGCTGGAAAGCTGCCTGGTGGAAAAGGACCTGGAGGTGCTGGATGACAGTTGGCTGAATATGAGTCAGCAGTGTGCTCAGGTGGCCAAGAAGGCCAATGGCATCCTGACCTGGATCAGAAATAGTGTGGCCAGCAGGACTAGGGAAGTGACTGTCCCCCTGTATGCAGCACTGGTGAGACTGCACCTTGAATACTGGGTTCAGTTTTGGGCACCTCACCACAAGGAGGACATTGAGGTGCTGGAGGGTGTCCAAAGAAGAGCAATGAAGATGGTGAAGGGTCTAGAGCACAAGTCTCATGAGGAGCAGCTGAGGGAACTGGGGTTGTTTAGTCTGGAGAAAAGGAGGCTGAGGTGAGACCTCAGTGGTAGAGAGTGGTAACTCTCTACAACTACCTGAAAAGAGGTTGCAGTGAGGTGGGTGTTGGTCTCTCAAGTAACTAGCAATAGAACAAGAGGAAACGGCATCAAGTTGCACAAGGTGAGGTTGGATATTAGGAAAATAAGTTCACTGAAAGGGTTGTCAAACATTGGAACAGCTGCTCAGGGAAGCCCGTGAGTCACCATACCTGGAGGTATTTAAAAGATGTATAGATGTGGCACTTAAGGACATGGTTTAGTGGTGGACTTGGCAGTGTTAGATTAACGTTTGGACTCGTTGATCTTAAAGGTCTTTTTCAACCCAAATGATTCTATGATTCTAAATCTTAAAGAATATTCACATTTGAGTAAAACTTTCTACTTCATGTTCTGTAGATTTTAAGAATCACAGGAACATACTTTTTTCACATGTTTTTTGAGACTAAAGGGTTGGTTGTTTTAAATCATGTAGAGCTAGAAATAATAAAGGACTTTGACCTAACCAATGTAGCCAAGCAATTGGATGAAGTTATAATTCCATGCTACTTCCTATCCTTCACCTGGAATTTATTGCCTTTGGTGGTAGACAAATGAGCCTGCCCAGTTTCAGCACAGCTGTCTAATCAGGTGTTGTCTCATCCATTATAAAGAAATCCTAACTCCAAAACTGCAATCCCCACTACTGTTCTTCAGCTCTGGCTATTCTTGGTGCCTAAGATCTGTAGGTACTTCCCTGTTTCACACTGAACTTCATTAAGGCTTTCAGGATCAGAACCACCTCAGTGTGAGTATTTTAAGTTGAACCAGTATCCAGAAACTATGAGTGGTGTCCACTAAACTACACCAGTACTTAAAATTAATCACTCTCCTTGATAGTCACTAGAGATCTAGTCAGTACGTTCCATAGCTCCTACAGCAGCTTCATCCTATAGTATCTAAAATTCAACTGCACCTTAAAAATAACTTTTTCCTTGGACCCAAACCAGAGCCTAGAGTTGCTAGCTCACGTATTGAATTTACACTGACATCTAAAGATAGCGAGATAAACTTATTACCCTGTTTCTCCATATGAATCCACATGCCAGGCTAGGTCTGGCAGATACTACCACAGTAGACTCTGTAGGAGACTCTGTCAGGAGACCTAGGCGTAAGACAAAACACAGCCACCTTGTTTTTCCAAAGTGGCTGAAGGAATAGGCCCATCTCCAGTAACTTCTCTGTGACTAGAACATTTTACACGAGTAGAAAATTATTTTGAGGAAGGTCACAAATGTGGACTTCTTCATTTAAAAGTGGAACTCTTGGCTATTATAACATGAACTGACATTACTGCCACATCAAATACAATAAGAAAAATATATTAGCTTTTGCAAGATCTGTTGCAGGTGCCTGTCTAGAGGTGTAGAATCCAAGTACTAGATTATAAGATAATGATGACTATGATCCCCATACTTACTTCATTTTACTGTTTGAGCCTCTCTGCTCAATGTGAATAGTTTCTTAGATTGCACATCTAAGATAGCCACTTATTTCTAGTAACTAGACTTTTTTTTAATACAAAATGATGCATAGCAAGTGAGCTTTAATGAAAAAAGAGTCTATAAATAATCATACTTTGAAATATGAGGAAAGTCTCATCGTGCTTTTTCTGTTCAAAATACTGAAATCTTATCAACACTTCCTTTACAACATGAAGTGTATATCCATACTATCAGAGTCCTCTTGCATACACTTAATGACCATAAAATTTTGTGGGTTTGTTACATAATGCACTTAGAAACCATTACCTGTTCCACTTGCATCTTCTATTTTTTAAAACCTTACATAACTGAGACAACAACCTAAGACCCTGCACATACTGAACGTTAGCAGGAAAAAGTCACAGCCAGATATGGAACTTTTCTCTTAGTAAATGAATCAAAGGTCTTTTCTGAAAGCAACTACTTCTGTGGAAAAGCTGTGCAAAGAGACGGTTTAAAGAATAGCTTCTAACCAGTTATTCATTATATAATCCACTTTGTGAATTAATTGTCCTATGCTTTAAGGCAGTCTGAAGCCGTGTTACTACAACCTGGCCATGATTTTCAGGTTCTTCCCAAAAGTGATGCACAAAAGAGATTCTTTTTGCCATTCAAGTGATAATCATGTAATCTCAATTTAATCTGGCTAGTTTAAGTGAAGTCTTGATGTTTCTTCTTGCCTCACAGAAATTTATTTTTTTTCCTCTATGGTAACTGGAAATTGCCTATAGACTGGTCATCTTCATTGATTATTTCAGTTGATTTCTGTATGGACACTCTAGTTCTGCTGCCTTTCAATGCAATCAAAAGGAAGATTCTAAAATTATAATCATCATAGCATTAGCAGACAATCTCACTCCTTTCTTCTGTCCATAAAGTAATATGTCCTTTGTATGGCAGGTATCTTTGTCATAATTAAGAGAACATGTGGAATAATCTTGAAACTTCTTTCTCCCCAATTCCTTTTCCAGCTTTCTTCTGCCCTACTCCTTAAACATGGATCAACAGACTCGCCTTGCCCAGTGTTGAAATGCCTACAATACACTATAAAAATACTCATCTTCAAAGAAGAGAGTTAAAAAGAGATACCAGGTTCAATTTAATATTGAGTTCCTGAAGTTACATGCTGTGCAAAAATAATACATTATATGAGAAACCAGTTAAGTCATCACCTCAGAATCTGCCCACTTCTTTATCCGTGCCCATGAGTATACTAAGAAAAAAAAAAAAAAAAGTCAGGTTTAAGTAAAGAATTAGCTACCATGCAACAGATGTTAACTAACCAAACTTAACTAGAATCTGTCCCTAGATAGATGATATTTTCTATTTTGATTCAGCTGGACAAAGTTCATCCCACAGCAGGAAAAAAACCTCCACAACCACTAAATATACTCTGATCATTCTGAGACTTCATTTAAAGATTCTATTTTTTTCAAATCTATCTGTTTATAAACTAAACACACTCAAAACAAAAGAATGATTAAAACAATCTGAGAGATGCAGAATGGAGTATTCTGCAGACAAATCCTTAAAACCAAAATTAGTTTGTAGTTAGATGCCAGGTTGAGGAAACAGCTATGAGAGAGAAAAGGCAAGGATTTTAGGTGAGCTAAAAAAGTAGTATGATTATTTATTTAAAATTTCAGAACTTTTAAGATACATTGATATTTTTTATTTGCATTCTGCTATCACATTAACATTCAGCTGACTGTTACTTTCAAAAGCCTGAGGGCAGATGCTTACACTTTTAACAAAAGCCAAGATTCTCTGGTATTTGATTCCACGACCTGATGCTGTGAAAATATGCAATATTTGCAATAAAATTTTTACTCATGTACAGCCTCTGATTGATAGCAGCACCTTTTTTTTTTTTAATATTGCTGAAGGACCCTACTTCACTATTCTCTGAAGCTGAACAGTTTGGTAGTAAGAGTTGTACTAAGTCAGGAGTGTTTCAGTCATGTTAAGATCCTAAGCTGTAGAGACAGAATGTATTTTCCAATTTATACAGTGTATAAGATGATGTATGAACGTTCATGAAAAGAAGTAAGGGGAATTAAAGAACATGATAGCACTCTTTCCAAATCACAGAATAACTAAGAGGCCTCAGCACTAAAAACCTTCTTCAATGAGTAAGAACAGTCTTCCATGGCAGATCAGTGTCCTGCCTCCAGAGTGGTTACATCCAAATGCTTCTGGTAAGTGCATGAAACCAATCCCAAAAGTCAGATTTCCTCCATCTGTTACAAGTTTTTTATTTCCCTAAAGTGCAAAGTTTTAGATCTCCTGAAGTTTTTGTGTTCTTCCTAACAGCAGTAACTATTTTTACTGTCCATATAAATGCTTAATCCTTTTACTCTTCATTCTTAATCTGACATGCTACAGCACAGATCCAATTGTCAAGTGTACTGTATAAGGAATTCTTTAGATTTAAAAAAAAAAAAAGTAAACAGTTTAAGTGTGTTATTCAATACAACATCCCCTTGTTCTTGTATTACAACTTTCATTAACAGATGTCTTGACTTGTTCTTTTCTACTTTCTTTTGTATCTCCCTGTACATTCTGATTTATCACTCTTCTAAGCTGCCTTCATTATTTTTTCCATATAGCTTTTCCAGACTTATACGTTTCTTGTCTCAGAGTCTCTCTCTGACTGTTAAAACTTTCTCAGATATGATGAGCCTAGCCTGAAATACCATAATCAATTCTAGAACACATCTGATTTATGCCAGTGACATTCTAATTTTTGGGGTATTAATTTTTACCCAGTTTCCTCAGTGGAGATCTTCGCTAAGCTATCCACATGGAGTAAACAGGTCATTTTCCCAGATGATCACAATTAATTTACATTCACCACTGAAGAGTATATTGTTCCAAATATTCCCAACGGTGTAAATTGCATGGCTTTCATCAACAATGAATTTTATCTGTCACAAGGTTACCAGTTCACCTAATTGCAGAAAAGCTCTCAGAAGCTTCTATCAGTCTTCTTTAGTCTTAACATAAATTATTTTATCTCACCAGAAAATTTTGATTTCTCTATGTTATTACTCATTTCCAAATTATAAAGAACATATTAAATAACATCAGACCTAGGATCTGTCCTTGGAGAATCCAGTTTGTGACAACATGAATGAAGATTTTTAGAAATTATGTGTGTGATTTTTAAATGTCTCACTTAGAGACATAGTGAAATCCTTCATCCCATGAAAAAGGGACTGAAGAAGAATTGACTTAATCTGAAACAAGAGAGTAGTTACATCACCACTTTCTGAGCAATAATAGTAGGACACGTTTCATACAGAAGTTAGAGATGGTTAGTCTGACATTTTAAAGACTAATAAAAAAAATAAGACACTCCTAAGTTTTTAGTCAGCTGTGCCAATGTCTTAAAATTAATTCCTCCTTCTGCCAGTTTCACAGGGACATCCGGTAAAAGGGACATTCTGATCAGACTCACTGCCCTCCACTATCACAGCCGCTGCATCACATCAATCCCACCAGGTAGCTAACACACTGTATCTTAAAACCATCAGGTATTTTGTTCCCCCTTCTCTCGTTCCACAAGCTGATTGCTCAGACAGACAGGGCCTTTTTTTGATTTTTAGTCTACATTTATTCATGACCAGTTTACTGTATTTGTGTCATGTTCAAACTTTTGTTAATTACTTTCTTTGCTGGCATGTATCAAAATATATTATTTATACTACAGAATACACATTTACCATATTCTGTGCATACTATATAGTATATTATATATACATTATATATAGAAATACATATAATCATAATATATTTGAAGATAAAAACCATATCCCCACTCAGTTTTCATTTTGTTTGGTTAAAGAACTCTTCTAATTTCCTCAAATTTTGTTTTTTCATTTCCCACATCATCCTCACAAGCTTTTTTAAGTCAACCTCTTGAAAACATGGATGACTTCAGCTCAAAACAGTATCCCAGATGCAGCCACTCCTGTCTTGTATAAAAGAGTAGCCCTATCATTGAATTTTAACTGCTCATTTACCAGGCTTTAATACATTAATAGTTAAAAAAGTAATTATATTTGTTATAGTTTAGTACAAAAATACAGGCAGCATGTTAGCCAACAAAAATAGGAACTATAGGACATATAAGTCCATCTTAGCATTCATTGTGTTAGCAGAACATTAGATAATCAGAAAATGGCATCATGATAAAAATGACAAAAAAGGAAGTAAAAAAAAAATAAATTTCCATCTGCAAAGGTTAGAAAAAGTCAGTGAACAGAAAGCAGATGTGTTCACCTTGCATCGCTTAAGATACTATAATATCAGACTACTTTATACAGATGATGATTTCAAATTAGCAGTAAGATTATATAGAGTTCTACTCTACAGACAATGCTCCTCTTCCAGGAAATCCACACTTTGCTTTGAAATTCCTATCTGCAGATGCCCCCAAACCTTTGACACATAAGATTTCCTCCCTAATGGTTTAATCACTTGTTAGTCTTCTTTAGGAAAAAAACACATGTATATAAAATTATTATTTTCCTTTTTTTTTTTTTAAATTCTCATGTATTATTCTTACAATTTTAGGTCTCATACCTTTCATGTTACTGCCATACATAATTTGTACATATCTTATCTGTAGGGCACTGTTCTTTGTCCATATTACCTACCAAATTTTTTAATAAAATTCTTTTTCTCTACCATGTAAGTTTCCGTAGGGGCATTTCACTGCAGTTTCTTGCTTCCCAGTTCACACTGAAATAGTGGTCACAGCTATCCTCTGCTGAACTAGTCCACCCACATCTTTCCCTCCCTTTGCGGACACCAATTCCTAAAATCCCAGTATCTAGTAGGAGTTAGTATCAGGAGCCCCTATGTGCAGGACGTGCTGTGTCTGATGTGAAACTTTTTTTTTGAAATTAATTCATTATTATATACTTCAGCTGTTATTAAATGATATAATTTTATTCTAAATCTTGCAACTGTCACTGTTTTTCTTAAAGGTGTAGATGCTGTTATCAAGCATCTACTAGGAAGTTTTTAGGGTTTTCTGGTTGTGGTTGGAGGAAACGTCAACATATGCCTTTAAAAATAACAGTAATACTAAAGAGTAATGTTTGTTTGCTTTTTTGACTTGGACTTGTGACTTTTGAGAGCCTACAGACACACGGACCTCAGCACTGAGGGACCAGTCCCGCCAGGAGGCGAGGCACCAACCGGGGTCGCGGACCCGAAGGCAGCGGGTTCTAACGGCCACCTTCCGACTAACGCGGCACCGGCACCTCCAACCCCCCGCCCCCCCCGCCATC
>JANHFX010014094.1:108296-127542 GCA_027560015.1 Chloroceryle amazona | reverse complement strand
CCTTGCAGGTCTCGGCTGCAGGGAGCGCCTGAGCCCGGCACTGCTACCCGAGGGCAGCAGAGACCCCTCTGTGTGCGGGGTCCGGAGCTGGAGTTACGGTCAAGTTACTCCTTTTTGGATTCATTTGATACTGAATTTTAAATACCCCTGTGCAAGGAGCTGAACATGAAGGAGAAGCAGGACAAACTCATGGGATTACCTAGGCTGCTTGTATGCACTGGTTTCCATTTCCATCTAAATCAGTGACTGGCCCCTGGGGCCACAGCTGGTAAACTCTCCCTTCCCCAGCTGCCTCTTGGGAATGGTCCCTGACCCATGTTCACCCATTACCCTGTCCTGGCCACTGTTAAGGCTGACTCTGTCAAGCTTGTTAGACCCTGGCTGTGATGGCGATTCCAGCTTAGTAGGGCACTAATCACCTGAGTGTTAGATGATGGTAAGCACAGTTAAACAAGCTCAAATAAGCTCAGGCTTAGACAAATCCAAACCCTTGGAAGTGCGGAGACCCATCAGGTTAGTGCAGACCCTGTGACATTTTAAAGGAAACACAAAAGCCTGTCTCCTGGGCTGTCCCAGAACATGCCAGCATTTTGTGATCTAGATGTTTTCTGGATGCAGGAGTCTAAAGGCTGCTTGATGGGTCTTGCACAGTGAAGATCTAGTTTCGTCCTTCTGCAGCTTGTTATCTCTCAGCACAGTGGGATGGGGCCACAGAACAAAGTTATTCAGCTGGTGATGCCATCATACCTGGATGTGGAGTACCTTTCTTTCCTAAGCTGTATGTTTTTCAAGCTCTATATATGGCCTTGAAAAGTGCCGCCTTTTTATGTATTTACTTTTAACACTGGCTCAGCAATAAAGGTGCTGTAACAAAAGCACCGAACAGAATGACAGTCAAGGTTAAAACTGTAAATTAGCAGCTTTTTCAGTTAAGATGCATTGAGGCTTTTGCTTTTTTAGTGTTAACAGCATATGCAGAGGTAGTCTCTTGATATCTTGCCAAATCATACGTGCATTTCTCTGTGCTTGGGTACCAAGGTACAGCATCTTGCTATAGTGGTTACTATCCCAGGACACTGCACCTTGCTAATCTGCACCTGGATATTGTCAGCATGAAGCCTGGCAGTGTTTAACCCAAACCACCTAGCACTGACCCAAACCCTTCTCAGGCAGACTCACAGATTAGCAAGAGCTGGAGGAGTCTGGGGGACGTCCCTGTGATTAGAGCAGAGAGCCAAAATAGCAGTAAGGACACAGGCTGTGTCAGCAGGGCTCCAGGCCAGAGAACACTCCTGGCACAATTAACTCATGAGTCTAGACATAGTTTTTGGACTGAAGCCATACTCTGGCAGCAGGCAGCAGAGTAGATAAGGAATGCACAGACCACAGACTTCTGCAATGTCATTCCTGCTTTCAATGAGAGCTGACTGCACTCTTCTTCACCTTATAAAGTGCTTTGCTGTGAAAATGGAGCAAGTGAGCTCCCACTTACATAGCACACAGAGCAATTTTGGTTGTTCTTCTATTACTAGTCTCAGTGTGCTCACCACCTACACGGAAGACCGTTAGTGGATAATAATCTGAGGTTTATACAAAGCTAGGAAGTTTCCTAGTGGTGTCCAGGGAGACAGCAGCCTTCCCTGCGAGAATGGTCTGCCTGGCATATTGGACACTCTGTTCCTCTCAGAAAGCAGTCTCCTACAACTATATACCTCTTTTTTTTTTTTTTTTTTTTTTTTTTTTTCCCTCTTGTGGGTGTGGTTGTGACACATGCAGTAAGCCTTTCTGGTGGCAGATGAATCTTGGGTGTAGATTGCTCATTGACTGTATCCTCCTTTGGCTGGTCTTGCCTCCACTCCCCCTGTCGAGACTATTGACTCTGATCTGACAAGGGCAGGGTACAAGGGCTCTCTGATCCTGGGTACTTTCTGACGGCTGCTCCCATTTCTGTTTGAGGGAGGGCAGGGCCTGGCTCCACCAGTCTATCTCCTGCTCAGCTTCCCTGATGCTCTTCAGCCTTTCAGCTTTCTCTTGTAGGTCTGCCATCACAGGTATCACAGGGTGTCAGGGCTTGGAAGGGACCTTGGAGATCTTTGAGTCCAACCCCCCTGCCAGAGCAGGATTGTATAATCTAGCAGAGGTCACACAGGAACACATCCAGGTGGGTTTTGAAAATCTCCCGAGAAGGAGACTCCACAACCTCGCTGGGGAGTCTATTCCAGTGCTCTGTGACCCTTACAGTAAAGAAGTTCCTTCTCATGTTAAGGTGGAACCTCTTGTGCTCCAGCTTACATCCATTCCCCCTTGTCTTATCACAGGGCACAAGTGAGAAGAGGCTGTCCCTTTCCTCTTGACACTCGGGCCTCATATATTTATAAACATTTATCAAATCCCCTCTCAGTCTTCAGCATCAGAGGAGATCATCTACTTGTTCACATTGCACACAGCAGTTCCCATCACTGTCATTTGTTGCCAGTTCCAGTCCGTGACATTCCTTACAGCCTGTGACCTGGACCACAATGTGTTTCTATGGGTGCTATGAGTTTCCACATCCACCCTGGCAAGTGCTGAGCATGTGAACTTCTGCTGGGTGGAGAGCATGGCTGAGATTTTCCTAAAGACTGGTCTCCTCTGTTGAGCCGGTAAAGCTGCTGTTTTCTCCCCATGCCTTGCAACCAGCACGCACTCTCTGAAAGCTAATGAAAGCTGCTGCCTCACTGGTTGCACTCTGAGTGTAGCTTCTGGTTTCACCTTGTTTCAATGTCCCGCACTCGTCCTGTCAACACCCCCAGCCATGTCAGCCTCTCAGCCTCGCACGGGAGAGCTGGTGGCTCCTGGAAGGTCTCTCTGCTTTTCCTCGGGCTTTTCTGGCTCAAGGAACCCCCTGTTCACCTGATTCTGGCTCACAGGCACAGAGCTACCCCTTGCTGCTGCCTCGCTGTTTGCACTTTCATACATATTCAGATATGTATTTTACTAATGTCTTCTATTTGCATCACTACTTATCAATACAATATTGCAGTGACAGTCTACATCATACTAGTAAATTAACCAGTGCTGGAGCTTAGACTGGAGAAAATTCTGAGTCTAGGAGTTGGCATTGGCCAAAGGCTGTCTACACTTGGCAGTTTGGGTGTGCCTCTTGCTTTTTGGAGAAGGAGAGGTTTTGGAGGAATGGCTGTTATGACACACCATGCCCTTTGGTGTCCTGGTCAGAGAAACGGTTTTGGAAGGGTTTATTTTACTATAGTACAGACAACTTAATAGTTGGTTGAGATTCCTTAAGGAATCATAACTCTTGCTAGGAAAACATGAATGTTTTGGTGATTTATTAAGGTAAATGATCACATGTAGATTTAAGCAAAGATAGTGACTAGGATTTAAGATGGGCAGTTCTGTGGGAGAGCTGGAAACACAACTAAGCAGGAAGAAAAAAGATGAGCTCGTATGATAGTTCACTGCATTTCTGTCAGTGAAGTCAAACCTAGGAATAAATAAGAACTTCTTGCCATGTTTTTATGGGGAATAGCACTGGCTCATAGGTAATGGCTTAGGCTAGCACTTGAGGCTTTCTTTGACAAGGGAAAATTTTTTACATGTGATGGGGCAGTGAAAATTTGGAAGTTTTTCTGTGTAATTAAGAGATAACCCTAGCTAGTCTCAGTATTTGCTTTGATCTTTCCTTAGTGTCTAATGCCGAAGTCTAATTCACTTAGAGTGTAATATGGAGGGGAAATACCTTTTAATATTTTCAAGTGAAAAAAAGATAGTGAAACAAACCATCTATGATTTGATTTTGGTTGATCTCATCCTCTGTGGGGGAAAATGTTTTGCTAGTGAATGATGGGTATGGAAATACACAAAGATCTTGCAGTAAGAGTTGGGAAGGCAGACTGATCTCAACAGTAAGGAGGAAGAGGATAGGCAAGAATGAAAGGAAGAGCTGTATTAGAGAGGGTTCATTTGGTTTTCCAGATTTGATAGGAGGTACTTATAAATCTTCAGTTGATGTTTTCTGTATCTTGTGCTTTCATATCAGAATATGTGATCATTGACATCTGTTTGTGTCCCTTTTCTTGCTATATTCTTGTGAATGCACTTGAAGAACCTGAGGAAGAACATAAACATGCACATTAGAATTTGTCTTTATTCTTTTGCTTTTATCTTCAGTTTAGTGGTTTGAAGGATGTTGAATTTTCCTTACAGATTAATTGTAAGCAGTGATGTCATTTAGCAAGACTTATTTGGTAAATGTAATCAGATATTTAAACTAGCACAACTTCTTATAGTTTGAGATTTGATGTATGTTTTTAATAGGGAAACCCATAAATGAATTTAAGAAATCTTTGGTTATTAACATTGCAGTTTGAAGGAGCTTTAAAGCGGAAGAGAAAGGGGAAAGCAGATTTTTATTTATGATGGGGAATGGCTAAAAATTCAAAATTATAACCATTTTGAGCTAAAAGCCTTTTCCCACAAGTTCTGTGAAGAATTTCTGCAGAGGGGAAGAAAACAAATCTCACCATGTTGTATTTTATTATGGTAGTAAGATCAAGCTATGACTTCCTTTACTAGGACATGCACAAAACCAAACTAGACTTATTTTTAAGATTACTTTTCTCAGGAGTTTCATGTGAGTTATATGCTATACGGATTGACAAATAGAAAAAAAAGCTATTACTGTGGTAAAAGAAAATTGTATAAACAATGGAAGTTGTTACAAACAATTGCCAACCAAAGCGCTTGAATGCTATGTGGTTTCTCTCAGCATGTCACCTCTCTGCTCTGTTGATGACGTCTGCTACAGGAAGGTGAGCCATCCCAGGCAATGCTTCTGGGCAGATGGGTCAGCCCTCTGCTCTCACGGGTTTCTGGAGGGGTCTGGGGCTTTATTTTGTTGTGGGCCACACAGCTTTCTTCATCTGTCATCCTGTGCTTTGGCTGGGAATTCACTGGGATGGGGACTGTTTCCAGTAAGTAACAGGTATGTTTTTCTCCTCTTCGGGGGGTGTAAAGCAGATTGTCAGCCTGGACTGGAGCTGTTCCCTGCCATTTGGCTTAAGTGACAGAGGACTCTAGTTCTATTTTATCCTGTTGTCTGTTAACTTGCCATGGGAATAGTGTGAGATCTCCAACAACGTTTACCCTTTTTGCTAAGGAGGGTGTCAGTGCTGTAGTATTTATATTTAACCTATTTTATGGTGCGCTTGATACCCCCAATGAGTATAATAGAAATAGAATTTTCACATCATTACATTGTTTGTGCTCCTGAACAGAAGAGCTGTTGTATGAGAGGGTATGTGAGAGCAATAGAAATTCACATGATTGGCTTCTGACAACTGTTGTATTCAACTGAAGAATTTGATTACACTGTTAAAGTAACATTTATTTTCCCAATAGGTTCTGAATTGATCTTTTAGTCATAGTGTTTATTGAAAATATTTGCAGACTACTAAAGGCCTATTTCTGTTCCAAGCAGACTTTTGTTGTTACACAAGGTAATGTGTTTCTGAGCACACAGAAATTCTCAATGGCCAGAAAACTATGAAGCCAGTTTGAAATGCTTGTGCATTTCAGAAGAAAGCTATCATGAAAAACTTTTACCCTACCCTGACAATGCTGCTGCCTACTTGACACCAACCTCTCTCTCAGGGATACTTTAACTGTCCAGAATGATTAGGGGATTACATTAACTGGTAGAAGATTATTTGGTTCAAGCAGAAAATACTTGCGTGCTTTATTTTGCTCCAGCCTTAATCTTCACCATGGCATCCCGCGGCACAGCAACAGGGGAAGAAATATCTGCCCCTTTTGTCTTGGTTTGACTCTTTAAATGCATGCACTTGGTGCTGATAGGGAGTTCTGCATTCATGCCAGAATGCCTTGGGCCTGGGATTACCTCATTATTCTGAAGAAGCAGTAACATCTCTTGAACTTGAGTTATTTCTTTGCTTCCACAAAGCATACAGTGTAATAGAACTCATAAGAGAATTATGCTCTTTAGGAAATAGTAGTGGAATCTCATCTATCCTTATCTCAATATAAACAACTCTTTGATTCTGAATTCCATAGATGGCTGAATGTATTTAAGAATCTAAAATAGCTAAATTCAAGTACCCAGAACATGCTGGGTTTGCTATCTTAAGGAATTAAATGCTGTTTGGTTGGAGAGGTTTTGACTGAATAATTGTATCTGTTAATTACCAAGATGAATGCAGTCATTGATGTTGTTGATCTCTTTAGGCTTCATGGTAAACTTTGTCCTAAAATAGAAAATGCAAACCAAAACTTTGAAATAGTTCTTTATAGAGGGGAAGGGTAGCACATCTCCTCTACAACGATTGTTTTGCCTCTAATGTTTCAAATGTAAATAGTATGCAAGTGTCTCTTACGATGCTCTCAGATCTCATTCATCAAATGAATATTGTTCTGTTTGGCAACAAGATTCAGTGAGTTGAGATGAATATGTTTGAGGATTTATCCAATTTATGTTTTCCCATGGAAGTATTTTATGTACATTTTATGTCTTTCTGCTGTTTCTGAGATAGACCACATCTTGTGTTCCTAGTCATTCAAACTTTCTTATTTCTGCTTCCTGTTAAAGTCAGTAAAAATACACTAATACAAAAGAATAAAAATAACCCTTAGTATACTTCTAATTATATACTGTAAATCATGTACTGTGATCATTGCCAACTTTTAATCTATTTTCTTCTATACAAATGAATTTTGTTTAGTTTTGGTAAATTCCCGAATCTTATTTTTCCTTGTGAATTTCAGTTCTATAATTTAAAACTTTCTGGTAAACAAGAAGGATGTGAAAGAATACTAATTTAATAAATGCATGCTAATTTTGTGCAGGGAAATTGACTGGGGGGATCCAGAAGATAAGAACAAATAGAACTGATTGCCAGCTAACCTCTATTCCCAACTCCTTCAAAAAGTTTCATACTATAGAAGAGATGGCTGTAGGGTCCCCTTCCTCCAATTAGGAGTGCCCAAATGGCCAAGAATAGCCAGTATTGAAGTCTGTGCTGTACAGAATTCAGTTTTAGCCGACGTTTCTAAACTTAGCTAAAAAATGGTATTTGCCCTGTAAATATGCTCCTCATGGGAAAGAGCCACCAAGTATCATCCTTTTGCCAAGCTTGTTTGTACAAGCTACATAGCTGATTCTTTATTAAATTGAATTAAATAAATTCAGCTTAGATTTGGGATTTTTTTTCTTTAATTAAAAAGTTTTTTTCATGAGAAATGATCATTTGGCACTGAGTTTATAGAGTGTTAATTATATTCCAGTAATTAATTCTACATCACTTTGTGACAAAGACCCTGAAGTATGTACCAGCAGAACAACACGTGCTGAGTCTTTTGTTTATGCCTTGGCAGAAGTGTCCTCTCCCTCCCCAAAAAGAAATTATAGCTTTGCTTTAGATAAATCTGCCACAACTACTACTTAAATTGTGTGTTTTCCTGCTCTTTGGTAAGCTTTCCTAAAAAGTTTATGGTTATATTCTTTTAATGTAAAGTTTGTTTATCTCAAACAATTTTATTTAGTCTGTTTCTCCTTTTTACTTTAGAAAAGCTACCAGTGACTGCAGTGGAAAAGACTCCCTGAAGGCTTTACAGTTTCAGTTAGGCACAACCTTACTCTAGCAGCAGCGAAGAGCTGCATCATTGCAGGGGACCTCAAGAGAGATTCTTTACAAGGTAAAGGAAATCAGCAATAGCTTCTCCAGGGTGGAGAGCGAGCTCACCAATGGAGGCACAGCCTCTATGGCTGGAGGAAATTGTTCTAGTAATTTACTTCATGTTTAATCAACTCAACTGACCACTATGCATAACCATCTGCTGTCATGGTTCACATAAAGCCTCCAGTTACTCTACTATTTGTCCTCATGTTTTGTTTTCAAACATGACTTGACAAGGCTCTGAGAAACCTGCTCTAGTTGAAGATGTCCCTGCTCTCAGCAGGGGGGTAGATGACCTGAGAGGTCTGTCCGAACCCAGACACTTCTATGATCCCATGATTCTACTTGTCCTGGTTTGAGTGAGAGCAGAACTAATTCTGTTCAGTGATTTTACTTTTCAGCTCAGTTCTTCTAACTTCACTGTCTGAAGTTAGCAGCCTATTTTCACAGACAGTGTCTGCTGCTGGCAGTGATAACACCCCATGGTTAGAGTCACTACCAAGTAACTGTGTGCAACCACTGCCACGTCTGGTGTGCAGACCAAGGTCACTGCTGGATCTTGTGTGCCATACTGGGGGGTGTGGAAAGTGAAAGGCTGCACCTGCAGGGAGAAGCGGACAGGGCAGGTGACCCCAAACTGACGAACAAGGGATTCCATCCCATATACGTCATACTCAGTATAAAGCAGAGGGATCACGAGGGTCTTGCTCCTCTTTGCCCACTTTGCTTAGCTTGGCTCAGGTCCTCTTTGGTTTCTTCCTTGGAGTATCTGAGGGGGACTCCATCCATTCTGCCTTCAATCCTGATCTGTGTTTTCCTGAATCCGGTACCAGAATCCAGCTCCTGAACATAGCTCCCATCTGCTGCTGGGCTTAGTCTGGGAGTCACCCGGTGCCTGCTCCACAGCATCAGAGGTGATGGTGATGGAGTTTACCCTTGGGGGGGCAGGTTGGGTTCAATACTGGTTTTGTATGTATTTGTATATATTCCATTTTTATTATTATTAATTTTCATTAAAGCTGTTCTAGTTTCCTTTTTCTAATTGCTAAGTCTCTCTCCCTTATATTCCCTTTTCCTCTGGGGAGTGAGGGAGTTAACAGAGATCGTCTGTTATAGGTCTGACCCTAAGATGTGACAGTACTACAAGAAGGGCAGAAATCACAGCTTGGATTGTTTGAGTTGAAGGTTGAGAAATAAATTCAGTGCAGCACTAGAGCAGGTTGCTTAAAGACCTCTATTCAGGAAGATTTTTCAAGGTTTAGCTAGACAAAGCAACAGCTGAATTGGTGACTTCATGCTGGACATATTCCCACTTAAAGCTCAAGGTTGTACAGGAGACCTCCAAAAGTCTTTACTGTTGACGTGATCCCGTATGATAACTCTGAAGTGAATCGGCCAGACCCCAAGCATGTGGTCACTCAGTTCAGCTTATTGCTCAGTGGGCTTCTACAGGAAGGAGTGGACCCAGCATGGTCATTCTCCTTCTGAGCCATGTGTTTCCAGGTCCTCCCATATCAGGCCAAACCTTTAGAGTCATACAATGTTTCTAGTGGAAAATAAGTTTTTTAACTATTTATTTTCGATTTACTAGTGGCCTAATCTGACTTTTCCTTGGTTGCTAATGCCTGAGCAGTAACAGGAATGTACGGGTAAGACAATATTGGGCTTTTAGGTTGGGAAAGACCAGCCATGGAAACATGCTGCAATTATATGGAGGTTGGAAGGAATAAATACTATTCTTAAGTATAATTCTATTTGTCTCTTGGTCACTGGCAGTTCATGTTTTAAGCAAAATATCCTTCACTTGCTTAGAAAACTGAAGATACAGAAGAATTCATTTCCCTTACTAGTAGCATGCAGACATCAGAGGAAAACAGGTGAAGAGAAGAAAGACATCAGGGAAAGACTCATTATTTTATGGTTGGATGATGTATGGGCAGTGCAGTAAAATTATGGCTTCCGCTTACATCAGCAATACACCCGAATTAGAATGGAAAACAAGATGAAAAATTAAATCTAGTTGAAGAAAAAAAAAAATCCCGTAGTAGGAAATTGGTTTAGAGGAAGAACAAGTTTTAATTAGACTTGAAATCTGAGGATCTATCTATATGTGCTTTCATGGACTCCATATCTACTGGCATGCAGTACTTGTACGCAGACATCACAAAATTAAGACTGTCTGCCACTCATTTCAAGTTACTTTTGAAAAACTACTGGCAAGATGCTTGCTTTGGGAGGATGTGGTTTTTCAATGATGTCTAGGAAAAAAATATGCTTTTGCTTTCCTGTGGAGTAACACACAACATTAGGAAAGTTTAACATCTCTAAATGCCTTTTTCATGGAGATTATTCTAATGTTGGGCATGTAAACTGGGAGCTGGAAGACTCCACTGTGTTATAGGTTATAAGGTCATTGATCATCTGTAGGAATAGATTTCTAATACCGTACAAACATTGGCTTTACAAGAGTAACTTTTTTTCAGACGTTCTGCCTTTTCTCATCCAAATTCATGGACTATGCACCTTTTCAGAGCCCACTTCTGTCTCACATATGTGATAGTGCACACCAGTGTCTACTGAACAGTCACATCTCTGTACAATAGATAAATATAGAAAGGCTTCAGGCATTCAGAAAATTGTATTTCATTTTATGCTGAAGGAAGGAGCTTAATTCTTGGTAAGTTCCATGGCTCTAATAGATAAAATTAAATTACTTAAAATTATTCTCCTTGTGAAAACCTGCTGTATTAAGAGCAGCATTTAAAAATGATTTTTGAATGGTATTTTCACATAGGAAAATGATCCATTTAGTAGCTGCTTACGGATGTGATTACTGACCTAGTAACTGAGTGCTTAAAACTCTAAGTTTATAAATGTGCATATTTTAGTTTCGTGAGTATATTAGCTGGCTCTTTTGAATAGTTTGAAAAAATATCCAGGTGTATGTATCTAGGTATTTTTGTTAATTTGCTTTTCTTTGAAGACAAAACATAACTGCTTTAAAATTGGAGGGTAGATATTTACATGATTCAGAACAATAATCTCTTTGAAAAAGATGGTTTTGTATTCCTTGCAGATTAAACTGTCAGTGAATTAATAAGATTTTGGCAGACTTGCTATGTGTAGAACTAGGTTTCTGAGGAATCCCTTATATTCAGTTCAAATAAGACCTTTTTATTTAAAAAAAAAAAAAAAAATCTAAGTACATAACTCCTTTAATTGAATGACTAGGAAAAAAAAAAAAAGAGACAGAGTCCGGGACCCATATGGCAAACACTATTGGTCTTCAGCAGAGACAGTGTGGGGAAATTTCAGTTCTGGATACTTCTGGATTTAAAAGAATATGTAGGTGTTTATCTTCACCTTGTGTACTGTGGGTTGCAAAATACATTATCTTAATAGTTTTTCCCACACTTCCTGACTGGCAGATCTGGTCAGCATGTTCTTTATTTGCCTCTTATCTCTTGCTGTCTAAAGATATTAAGAAGATTGCAAGTGTTTCTGATAATTCTGCTATAAAGCAGGTGAATCTGGACTTAAGTTATCCAGAGGACTGTGCAGTGAAAGTACATGTAACGGGCAGTTGAAAACATAAAGGTGTGCAGTGGAGACAGTAAGAGCTTGTCAGGGCACAGGGGAGAAATGGAAAATAGAGTAAGGAGGGCACTCTGTCTAACTTAGTGGCATCATAGTTACTTGCTTTGCATTCAGTGCAGGCTTGATGTTGGAAAAAAAACCCAAAAGCAGTTTGTATCCCTGAGAGGTTACCGAGGTTTTGTATTGCAGCCTTCTGTAGTTGAAGGATAGCAAAGATGCCTGTGTTCCATACACCTTCCAACAGTTATGTGGCTTATCGTTCTTGTGATGTTAGTGACTATAGGATGTTTGATACCATGAATGACATGTAGGATTTTTATGACTTGCCTGCAATTTTTGTAATTTCTGAATGTTTTTGGTTGACAGTGTGTGGAAAGGATGAGGAACGAGGTACAATCACATAAGTTTCAACTGAAGATCAATCATGCAGCAGTGGTTTGCTTGCTAGTAGCTCACTTGCAAGAGGGATGGAAATTCCTTCAGGCAAAAAATCTACATGGTATAATAAGCATTGTTTATCAAGTCAGATGTAGTGTAAAACGTTTGTTATGTGTTGTGATACAAGGATCTTCCTTATGGGCACTCTAATATGGTCTTCTGTATATTTGTTATGAAATTACAATATTGAGACAGAATGGTTATCTGCAGAAACATCTCTGGAACAATCTTGCATTAAGAACTAAGTGGAGCTCGGCAATCAGTTTTCTTCATCCTTTCTTTTGCTTCATCTTTAGGTTTAATCTCTGCTTCATTCCTCCTGGCCTTTATCATAGCTCTTAGCTCCGTGGAGGAATATGATATCACTTCTTGGTAAGGCAGATTGAATGCTAGTGTGAATAAAACTCCTTGTACCAGAAGTATTTTATGGCTACATTCATTATACATGTTGCACATAGTGTGCTTTACAGTAATCAGAAAAGGATAATTGTTTTGGTATGTTATTCTGAGTTAATGCTACCATAAATATTATTTTAGGAGGATAATACACATAATATACAGGGCACATAGTATGCAACTTGTCAATCCAAACTTCGGGGAGAATAAAATAACCACACAACATATTTATTGTTTCAGTGGAACAAGTTGGTATGTGAACAGTGTCCTTCAGGGTTGGAATATTTGCCGAGGACGGAAAGTAATCTGTGCTCTGAACGTTCTCAGAAATCTGAATTTCTGAGAAAAAAAAAAAAAAGAAACAATCAATCTTCCTAATGACTTCACTGCCACTAGCTGGAGTTACTGTGGAGAGTTTATGAAATGGACTACACATCAGAACAAAACTCTGTAAGCATATTAACTCTAGCTGAAAAAGAGCTTGACTTTCTATTTTATCTCTTAAGCACAAACTGAATAGTAAAAATTAATTTTAGAGATGGGATGGACCTTTTAAAGGTAGTGAATTCTGTCATTCAGCACTAGTAAAAAAATATTATATAGGCATTATTTGTCTTTAGTAATATTTGTAATTGACTGTTCTTTTTCTGACGTTATCTGCAAAAGTTTGGGAAGCTTTCCTTGTATAAAGTCATCTTCAATCTGCAGAGACTTTTCTTTTATGAAGGGAGTGTTGCAGAAAACTGTATACCTTACAGATGTTATCTAGCATAGTAATAATTGCTTGAAAAATTAGATTCTTCACTGCTGAGGACACTCTTGAATATTTGTATATCTCTTGTGTTATTGATTGGGATTTTTGTTTGTTTGTTTACTGGGGTTTTATTTCCCCAAAGGAGTCTTTGGACTGCTTTTTAGCTTCATCAGCTCCCACAGAGTTGTACTTGGCCTTTTCAGAATAATGATCAATGTGAAGTCAAATGTTCTTAATGGAGTCATTTTCTGTACTGAATTCTTTAGAGCACATGAAATAATTTTCCTAAGTTCTTCCAAATACTTTATGTTTTTATTTCATCTGTGTTGTGCTAATCCCATTAACATTTAATTCTGTTCAACAGTGAAGAAACTGGTACTTTTTATTCTTTCCCACTGTCAGGAGGCTTTTGAATGTCATGCACTTAGATTTTTGAAGGATTTAAGAATGTAGTGACTACACGAGCATCCTAAAGTCTTCATCTCTGCAGAGCTTTGGACAAGAATCACACTCTTCCTATCTTTTATTGCAGTAATGCCCTAAGATAAAATTCTAGAGGAAACACTTTCCTGAGACTAAAAAGTAATCTTATGAGATGGCCTGGAGAACAGATTGAGGATCAAGATTTGACACACATATTTCTGTGTGAGGTAACATAAAAAATATGAATGTGTATATATAGACAGATCTGTTTCCTAGAGACTTCAGCCTCTTGTGTAAAGAAGTCACCACATGGTTGGTTGAATGAGCCTTGTGAAAATCTTTTGGAGGAGAATAAATAGAGTTCCTGTGAGTCAGTGTAACAACACTGGCAAATGCAGTTAGTTGCATCTAAATGCAAGTTAGAAGATAACTTTTCTGGATGTCACAAATTGCATCTCTGTAGTACTGTGGTAATGTTTTTAGGCTCAGGCTAGATTGATGCAGATAGGCTGCTGGCTTCTTTACTGTAAGCTGCATAGTAGGATCAGGTCATACATATAGTGCTGCTTACTTCTTAAATATTGTAATAAAATGAATCCTGTAGGGACTTTCTATCAGTCTCCCTAGAAGGACAGCTAGAACTCAAGGATGGAAAACTGTTTTGTGTGCTCAAGATTTGTAGTACCTATAGGTACACTTCAAACATAAAGAAAATAGAAGTTAGATATGAAACCAGAAAAACCTTCTACAGAGGTCAGAGCAGCAGTCAGTCTTTGCCCACCAGTCTGTGTCTGGCAATGGAATGCAAGCTGTTCCATATTCTAAGTTTGGAAACTCTTCTCCTTTATCTAATTTCTGGTTTCAACCTGATAATGCTATCTGCCTGGAGAACCCTTGTGATGACAGATGCCCCAAGTTCACTACCTGCTGTCTAAATGAGGTATTTTTATTCATTTTAAACCCAATCTCCTTGATGCTGAGCTCTGGTATTGCACAGGTGCCCTGGTTTGAGTTAGAACAGAACTAATTCTGATTTTACTTTTCAGCTCAGTTCTTCTATCTGCACTTTCAGAGGTTAGCAACACGTTTTCATAGACAGTGTCTTTTTCCAGCAGTGGTAACACCTCATGCACACCTCTGGTGTGCAGACCAAGGCCACTGCTGGATCTTGTGTACCATGTTGGGGGTGCAGAAAGTAAAAGGCGGCACTTGTGGGGTGGAGCATTCAGGGCGGGTGACCCCAAACTGACCAATGAGGGATTCCATCCCATATATGTCACATTCAGTATAAAGCCAAGGGATTATGAGGGTCGAGCTCTCTTCTTCAATGGTCAGCATCCAAGAAGGACTCTGTCCATTTTGCCATCAGTTCTGATCTGTATTCCTGAATCCAGTTCCAAAATCCATCTTTCTGAATCTGTTTCTTGTCTGCTACTGAGTCCAGCTTGGGACATCCCCAGTGCCTGCTTCTCAGCATCAGTGGTGATGGTGATGTAATTGCCATCGGGGGGGTGTGTGTGTGTGTGTGTGGTGTGGGTTGGGTTTGATACTGGTTTTGTATATATTCAATTTTATTATTATTATTTTAATTAAAGCTGTTCTAGTTTCCTTTTTTCTCTTTCCCTCCTATTCCCTTTCACTTCCTCTTTCAGGAGGTAGAGGAGTTATCAGAGAATACCTGTTACAGGCCTAGTGTACAGCCCTGACATTCACATCAGGACTTGGTGAAAAGCACTTCTGTATTCATCTTACCCACTACTTTCATGATCTTATAAACCTTGCTTAATGGTTTAAAGTCTCCCCAGACTTGCACTTTTAAGAGTTCCAAATGCCTTAATATCTTTTAAGGGCACGTGCACTCCCTTGGCTCTGCACTTTTAACTCTGCTGTGTCTTCCATGATAATGCAGAGACTGGAACTGACATAGCACTCATGGTATAGATGCGTTGAATTCTATCATTAGAAGTTGGAGAGATTATAGAGTAAGACTTGTGTAGATTGTTGTGTGCCTTATGGTATAGATTTATTTATCATGTTTTGCTTTCTTCTACTCTGGTTGGTTGGTTGGTTGGTTTGGTGTTTTGTTTTTTTTTTGTCTTTTTAGGGGTTTTAATACCTTACAGGAAATTAAGCAAAGTTCATATGAAGACACCATCTGGAATTTGAAGCGCTTCCCCTTTTCTCTTCAAAATATCCTAGTAAGGGAAACTTTTAGTAGTTGTTTGCATCTAGGTTTATTGGCTTAAAGAGTTGGGGCTTTTTGTCTCGTAGGGAGAAGGGATGTAGACTCAGTAGACAGCAGATGCCATTGAAAGCATAGCAATTTCAGTGTATTTATATCTCTGTGTACTATATGCTTCCATATCTTGGAACATCTATTTCATTTACACATATCTCTGACAGAGTCTCTGTCGTTTGATTATACATATTCATATGTCATAAACAAATGTACTGTGAATATTTAAAATGTGTGTATACATATGTATACATGTGTATGTGTGTCTACAAATATACCTACTTATGGCTGAGAAGAGGAGGAAGATTTTATCCTTCCTTTTACTGAAATGAGTCTGTTAAGTACCTGTTGCAATCACATAAATAATGCACATAATATTAATACATATAGTTTTGATAATCAGTTTGATTATCAAAAATACTTAGAAATTTACTCCCATCTTTTATCTTGTTAAAAGACTAGCCTGGATTTATTTCTCACCTTTCAAGTTAGCAAAGATTTTTACACTTAGTGTCTTGTACACTTAGTGTATATGCACACAAAAATATTGAGTTTTTATGCTAAAGTTGCACAACATGACCTTTTACTTTAGAATTTCTGTAGTTTTTTAAAGTAAGAAGTCTTCATTTGTAAAGAATATCTGTCAATAATATATTAGAGTGAAAGAGTGTTAATTTTCCCAGAAAACAATGGGATTTGAAATTTGAAGCATTTGAATTATGATTGTGCAGAATTTCACAAGAGACATTTTAAAAGGTGGGACAAGTCCATACATTCCTCTGCCTGAACAAGGTAAAATGTTTATGCTACAGGAAAATTTACCATTTTGCAAAATTATCTCAGTGCTTTTGACTGTTGTCAAGTGTCTCTCAAAGAGAGTGTCTCTCAAAGAACACTGTCTCAGTGTTCTTTGACTTCTGTGATTTTAATGTGTTACACCATCAAGGACCTGGATGAAGGGACAGAGTGTACTCTGAGCAAGGTTGCTGATGATACAAAACCAGGGAGGAGTGTCTGGTACACTGGAATTCTGTGCTGCCATTTAGCAAGAACTGGACAGGCTGGAGAGTTTGGTGGAGAGGAACCTAGGGAAATTCAAAAAAAGGCGAGTGTAGGGTCCTGCAACTGGGGAGGAGTAACCCCATGCACCAGTACAGGTTAGGGGTTGACCTGCTGGAAAGCATCTCCTCAGAGAAGGACGTGGGAGTCCTGATGAATAACAAGTTAACCATGAGCCAGCAGTGTGCCCTTGTGGCCAGGAAGGCCAGTGCTATCCTGGGGTCAATTAAGGCAAACAGCAGGCCGAGGGAGGCTCACATCTGAAATACTGTGTCTAGTTCTGGGTTCCCCAGGTCCAGAGAGACAAGGAATTAATGGAGAGAGTCTAGTGGAGAGCTATGAAGATCATAGAAGCATAGACTCATAGAATCTTATAATGGTGGGCATTGGAAGGGACATCTGGAGATCATCAAGTCCAACTCCCCTGCCAGTGCAGGAACACCTTCGGCAGGCCGCACGGGAACAGATCCAGGAGGCTCTTGAAAGTGTCCAGAGGAGACTCCACAACCTCTCTGGGCAGCCTGTTCCAGTGCTCTGTCACTGATGATTAGCATAATGGAGCATCTCTCTTAAAAGGAAATGAGACCTGCATCTGTTTAGCTTGGAGAAGACTGAGAAGGGATCTTATCAATGCTTATAAACATCTAAAGGGTGTGTGTCAAGGGGATAGTTCTAGACTCAAACTGGGAAGGCAGGAAGACTAAAACTTCCATTCATGCTGCTTGAGAAAAGCTGGCAGAGCAATCTTGCATTTTTCCAAGCCATCTCTTACCATCTGTCATTTTACTAAAGATAAAGGTAAGAAGTGTTAAGGTAGTGACGAAGGATCTCCGTTTATGGTAAGAAAGTAATAAAGTTATGAGGAAGGATCTGGTCTGCTTTCCTGAAGACTAGAGCCTTTTGCCCTGATTGAGAACCATTTGCTGAGGTTGGACTAGGTGGTCTTTAAAGGTCACTTCCAAGCCAAGACATTCTGTGAACTTCAGTAGTAGTGGATTCTTTCTCCACCCTGTGAGAGGCAGTTAGCTCTAGTTTTCTTTTGTCTTAAATGAAAAATTGCAGTACATCGTTTGATACAGTTAAAAATGTTTCAGTCTTTCATAGTATATTTAGACTGTTCTGTTTCTGATTTATTTTCTTGTCAGTTAAGCTTTCATTTTCAAAAATAACATGTAGAATTTCCTAAGGGGTGTTGACTTCAGTGTCACTTTAATACACTGTCCTGATTGGCAATAACTTGAATAAAGAAAGTACTTGTATTTTTGTTCTTCTGGGGGAAAAAAACATAAATCCTTGCATTGTTATATTGAATACAGTCTTCTGTGAACAAAAGTGACTAGAAATAAACACAATTCTGAATCTCTGTTTTGCTCCAGTTAAAACCTCCTTGTGACATTCATTTGTGCTGTGGTAATACTACATTGATGGTTCAGAGCAACTCTCTTCAGCATTCCTTCTCTTCCATCCACAGAGATCCTAATTTTTCTAGTCTTGACATTCATAACTTTAACTGTACTACCAAATCTTAACTACTTCCTTAAGGAAGTATAATTCTTGCTCTTTATATTTTAAGCCTTTCTTGTATTTAGGGTATCTCCTATGCTCATGCTATTACCAATTTTCTTTTACAGACCCTTATAATAAATTATAAATGCAGCATTAGGTACATTTGGATGGGAGAGTATCCTTTGGGGAATTAGAATCATAGAATCATAGAATGTGTTAGGCTGGAAGGGACCTTTAAAGGTCATCTGGTTCAACCTCCCTACACAAGTAGTCAATTCCCCAATACCCTCCCTCTAGTTTTGTACCTTTCCCCTTCCATGCAGTGTGTTATTTTCTTCATTTGTTTCCTGCTTTCTGTTTTGTTGTTTTACTGACATCTAGGAATGTTAGATCTATCAAATGCTTCTCATCCATAATGACAGGGTGTACATGTTAGTTGCTGTTACAATGATAACGTGTTTTAACACGTTTTTTGTTTACCTTGTCCTTTAATTACTGCTTTTAAAAATTGTACCGTCTCCGTGCACAGTCAGTGAGGTCAGAATAAGATGTCATCCTTTACCCATTACCTTCCTCCAGAAGGTAATACAGGCACTTTTCATATATGGTAGTCTCTCCAAGTATTTATAATGGAAATAAATTTACATGTTTACCTGTGACAACTAAGCTCTGTCTGTACAAGAAATGTATTTTTATTTGTGATTTATTGATTATTTGTGGGGTAGCATAATTTGTGTTGCTTGTAATTATTTTTTTTTATAATTGAAACAACCCATAACAATGCAAGCTTGCATGTCAAAAGAGATGCTAATTATCAGCCTTTTGAAACTGTAGGTGGTTAACAGCACTGGATGCTCATCTTAAGCTTTTTGACATGGTACTTAGTTTACATTACACTATACTGACTGAGCAAATAAAACTAGAAAAACCTCAGCCCTTCTGTTCACTAACACTGCCATATATATATATATGAACATTTTATTTATCTAGTTATTATTTTTATCTCACCTGCTCTTACTGGGGGGGGGGGGGGGGGGGTGGAATAAGCCTTATTCTCCTTCGGGAAAAATATTTTCCGGGATTATGCCCTTAGAAAATAAAAGGGTTGTAAAAAAACCAATTGCACAGGCCAACAAAAAAGGTTCT
>JANHFX010014094.1:77901-108286 GCA_027560015.1 Chloroceryle amazona | reverse complement strand
CGTCTGTGATCGCAGGGGCAGAAGGGAGCCGGCGAATAAGCCTTATACTGATCTGAGAAAAATATTGTCCAGGATTATGCCTTTAGAAGATTAAAGGGATGTATAAAGACCTATTGCAAGAGTCAGAAAACAATGGTCTGTTCTATAAATAGAAACAGAAATCTCATCCATCAGCATTGCCCAACTTCCATCCATTGCCCTGTTCATCTTCCTTAAGTCTCAGATTCTCATTGTAGTATGTAACGGGAAGATGAAGCACATGTAGGCAGAGTATTGAATAAACTTGATAGGAAACAAGCTTCCTACATGAGTACAAGGAAATATTAGAATAAAACCAGTCAGATTTGCATCTCAAGTGTGTTTTTAAGCTTTGATCTTACTGGCTTTGTCTGCCTTGGTTGTGAATAGGTACTGCGAAAGTAAAATGTGTAGTGGAAAAAAAAAGTATTTTTTTGCTCAATACCTTTTCTAATTAACTCTGACTGGCTTTTTCAGCAGGGTTCAGCATTGAGCTAAGATGTGAGTTTTGTTTGCTGTCTGCTTAATATCTGATTCTTCTTCCAAGTCCAGAACACTGTTATCAAAGATAGAGTTTGCATATTGGGCTGCATTGGAGTGCACTGTTAGGAAAAACATATAAATGAAATTGAAAGGTGACACAGATTAAAATCAAGCTCTCCAAACTGCTTACTCTGTGAACACAAGCCAATGATTTTTTTTTTAAGTTACATTTAGCAGATGTGTATAAATACGTTGCTATTATCTCTCCTCTCTGCAAGCAAGAAAGAGTCCAGCTTTGTTGTGCAAGCAGTACAATTTCATTAGCAAAGAACAGTTTACAGTTTGCTGAAAGGTTTTAAGGACAGCACTTTACTGAAGTAGGCAAATGCTGTCCTTAACCAGGGTTGGCTGCTGTCTGGCCATCTTGGCAAATGAGCAGAAAAATAACCCTTCGTGCTTGTAGCAAGAATCTAATTGACTCAAGTGTAATTAGAGGGAACACCAGGTCTGGAAGAATAAGTGCTTCATCAATTATGATGATGTTCCTCTAATAAAGGCCATTTCTTTTATCGCTTCTGTAGCAATAGAATAGTCATTTAAGTTGAATCAGAAGTATGGGTAATGAGTCCTTAATGTGAAATACTAGCTTCCTTTAACAGAAATTTGATTTGCATTCACAAATAGAAGATAGCTGATACTCTGCTGGACCACCAGCCATTAAAGTTCCTGTGCTATAGACTAGTAATATGGAAGTGTATCATGTATTGATTTACTGTGCTACTCCTGTCTAGGAACATAGTATGCTTGATGCGTAATGGAGAATGTTAGTGATCAGATTTTTATAATGATATTCACCTGCTCTAATGTTCAAGAACTATGTTGTAGGTGATTATGATACTGTGAGTAAAAGCTGAGTTTGATGATTCACATAATAAAAGACAAGGTTGAGTAGGAATGTTAAGGGAAAAATAAATAGCTAAGAGTACTTAGAAACAACATGACTCAGGGTATTTTGTATTAAATGTACTGTAAATCAAAATAAAGATTATAGCAGATTGAAGAGGTAACTTGAATTGTGGTCATCTGCTTCAATTTTATTTCTCACTTTAAATGAATAAACACAGCAAAATTAGAGTGTTGAAGTAACTGAGGCTTCTTACGTGAAAAATTGACAGATTATCTTTCAGTGCATATTTGTGTACGGGGCTAACTTCATATGATGTTTAAGAGTGTAGGACTAATTCTGTACTGAATTTGGGATTGTAAAAATATTATCATCTGTCTTAAATAAGACTTGCATATTCAGAGGTGTGTGTTTTGACAGTGTATTTACTTGAATTATCTTACGGGTGTTTGTGTAAACCACTAATGCATATGTCTAGTTACTGGACAGGAGTGAGATGTTAAATCAGTGTATATACCATGGTGTTTCTTTCATCTACTTGAGTCGCTGTAAGTATATTTAAGCAGAAAGCTTCATAGGGCAGAGT
The DNA here is from genome assembly GCA_027560015.1 of Chloroceryle amazona. Classification (NCBI taxonomy): domain Eukaryota; kingdom Metazoa; phylum Chordata; class Aves; order Coraciiformes; family Cerylidae; genus Chloroceryle; species Chloroceryle amazona. Next base: position 106,295 of record JANHFX010014094.1, on the reverse strand, counting down.
GTTTATACATTAAAATAGGTTATTTATAGTAAGCCATTCTTGCTGCAAGTGTCTATCTAGTGAAGAAACATTGCATAGCTGACAGTAAGTAATGAGAATTGCTTGCAATCCTTCATTATGTTGAATTATTTCCATGTGTTTCATAAGTGTTCTGTGGAATTGTATCAATTTATTTACTGAGATAGCATAACTTGAAGATAAATAATAAAAATGAGAAATGTTACTGATACTGAATATTTTGATTTTAAAACCAGGGAAAGACCATTGTTACATTTTGGCCAGTACTCCTTTGAAACAATGCCCCAAGAAAATAGCTTTAAATTGCAGAAGATTTAAAGATGTTTCAAGATAGAATTCTTTTAAATAGCCAAATAGTAACAATGCAAGGAAAAAAAAATCTATTTAAAACAGTTCTCTGTGTTTTGAGAAGTTTCTTATAATTTTATTTGAACATGATGTTACCTCTTGAGTTGAAAATTCTTCACACCGAGTGCAAAGTAGAGGTATTAGTTTTCTTTTGTGTGTCCTTTGTGAAAATTTTGTGGGATTAGACAGGAAAAAATAGTGCCTTATTTTACTCCAAATATATTTGTAAACCTGATTTAGGCATCTAAACGTTCTTTTGCTGAAGCAAAACTAGTCATCCTGTGTACCTGGAAGATAATTGCCATCTCTAAAAATAGCTGATCTGCCATCTGATTCTGCAGCAGGAAAATGAGTCTCATTGCATATTACTGGTTGTCTTAGTAGCTGCAAATATTAGGATATGGGATGCTTTCCTGACCTCATAAACTCACGTAAACTTTCCTTAATTTCTGTTTCTTAAAGCAATTGAAGTTTTTCAAGACAAGAAATATTAATAATAATAAAAAAAATTACAGTTTCATCACTTTATTTGAGACTGATATTTCATTCAATGAAGCTAATCCCTTTTTTCAGAGAGTTTTTTCAGAGAGCTTTCTTGGTCAAGTTTACAACTTCTTGATGTATCAGGGCAAGGCACTGATCTGGTTGAAAATTAAACCTAGAAAAACAAAAACTTTTTTTCTTCAGTCTGGTGCCAAAGAAGTAGTTTTAGCGTGAGAGAAGAGGCGAGATGCAAGTGGATGTGGAATGCTTTAGATATATTTAAGCTGTTGTAGAGCCAGAGTTGGGTGGTTTTGAAATGCAATTTCTAATGAGTGCAGTCAAAAGACTAGTTTTAATGAAATTCTTCATTTCTAGAACATCAAGAAACTGGAAGAGGCCTGGTAAATGCAGTTAGTTGAATTTCTGAGGAAGATTTCGGCTTCTAAGACAATTGACCAGGGCAGAGGAGAAGGACTTCTTTGAACTGAATTCCTGCCTTCTGCTGGTGGGGAGAGACTCTGACTTCTTCACTAATTATTGGTTGGGGTGTCCTAGGCTGTGTTATATGTGGTGTCCATAGGATAAGATCCTAATTTATAAAATATGCTTAGTATGTCTCATGGTTCAGGCTTTCATAAGGGCCCTGGCACTTTGGTTCATTGGCACTTTGGCTCTTGGGTCTGCCTCAGAAGCATTTTAAAATGTTCAGTCTTTAGCATTAGTGGAAATTACAAGAAAGCATGCATTATATGAAGTTAAATGGTTCTCTATTCTTCATATATTTAAAAGTAAAATTACAAGCTGCATGCAATTTGAATATTTATAGTTCATGCTCTTGCCTCTTTTGCTGTAGTTGAGCAGTTGCCATGGTTCCTATTATACTGTCTGCTTTAGAGGCAAACTTCATAAACAGACATTAAATGGAGCTGGGCTTCTGAAGTGTACTGCATTTGTAGTTCCCTCAGCTGCATCTTGAATTGATCTGTATTTTCCACTGATTTTCCTCAATAGCCTGCAATCAGAGGTCAGGGCTCATAAGAATTACAAATATTAATACAGAATATTAATCCCTTTCATCTGTTTTACCAATAGAAAGCAACATATTGGTAAAGTTGTTTGAAGGCTGTGTACTAAGAAGTAATTAATAAAAAAAGCCAGCTACTGAAGTTCAGTGAAATGCGGGTGGCAAGATACTCTGTAGGCCTAATATTGCAACGTACTCTGCTTTGTGCAGCGCCTACTCTTCTTTCAAAAGGGATGTGAATGGCGATGGAGAGTTAACATAATTCTCTTTAGCAAGGATGAGGAGATGGGGGGCAATTTACAAGATACCTGCTTCAGTGAAGGAAGCTGAAAACTTGGAAAAGAAACAAACCTCTGCTCTGTTACTGCATTTACATCCTGTGTGAATGGTGGGTGTGTGGAGGTATCCACATATCCAGGCAACTTCTCATTGAAAAATGAATGGAAATACAATATTCCTGTGAACTCCTGAACCAGTACACACCTCAGGACCAAGCTGTGACTTGAATTAAGAAGGGACTCGATGAAGACAACAGACACGTTGAATTTGTTGTCAAAGAGCAGAATCTTCCAACATAGTTTCTCTTTGACTAGTATAGCCATTAATTTTAGTGATTTACCTTTACGTTAATTGCAATGTTTTTTTCTTTTCTCTTCCACTGCACTTGTCTTACAAGATGAAATTATTGTCTCCAGTCAACTTTCCCAGCTGTCCAGTTCTGACTAGAAAATATTTTAAGTTTAAATGTTTGATTTCTTGATCAAAAAGACTGTTAGTTGCTGAAGGTAAATGAATTTCAATGAGCAATAAGTTGCAGATGGTTTCTTTGTGCCGCTTAGTATGAAAGGGGTTAATGATAACTAACCCATTTTGATTTGTTGTAACTTTAAGCATTTTTAAATTGAACTTGGTAGTTTTCATATAGTATGCCTCAAAAACTGCTCAGAGAAGTTGGTGATACTCCTAAAAGGCTGCTTTTTTCAAACAGAACTACATGCACCTGAATGTATTTTGGAATTAAATAGTATGGGCTGTGTTATTCAGAGAAAGCTAACTAGAGTGTAATGGCTTTATTTTGCATCTGTAAGAATTTATGAAGACCAGTGTACTATTTTTACTATCAGATGCTTGATATTTGCCTACCTGTTCCTGTGTGAGGATTCAAAGGAGACTGTTGGAGTCTGTGTTTGAGAGAAGCAGTTCTGAAGAGGATTCAGTATAGCTGCTGTGATCCAGGAAACAACAAGGGGCTGGAGAAAACAGTCGAGAAGTAACTTATAGGGGAGTATTTCTGGCCTTGCTCCAGCTAGGCTGGCAAGGCTTGTTCCCCCTAGGCTGACCATAAAACCTTTAACACTGGTGACAGAGGAGCAGTGTTGCCATGAGGGAAAACACAGAAAGATGTGGAAGTAGGAGTGCCCCGTTGAGCTGTACTACTGTAAAACTAAAGGTTGGTTGCCAGAGATGGATGTAGCAGGACTGAATAACATTTGGCAACAGTTCATACTTTTTCACTCTTTTTTAGATAGCTGTGATACTTTCTATAAGGAAATTTATTCTTTCTGTAATATATTAATTTTTATTAACAGCTGATGTAGAGCTTTATATGGGTATTAAATGCATCTGGGTCTGTCCCACTGGTGTAGTTAACTTGTTTAAGAGTTGGTCAGTTATGCTTCAGCCCCTTGTCTCTCATCTACCATGTGTTTGTAGCAGTGGTTACTGCCTTCGATAGTGTGTGTATATATATATAAAATGCACAAAGTCTGAGGTCAAAGACTGATGGAATCGAGTGGGCTGGGGGAGAAAAGATCATTTTGCTTAGAGAAGTCAAATGAATGTGAAACTATTATAAAAAAAATGCTATTTTTAGAGTGGTGTTTTATTCAATATATTGAATAGCTAAGAAATTGTCTTGCTAATTTTTTTGTTTTGTTTTTGCAATGTTATATATCACCTATTTTCTAACATTCTTATAACTTTAAAATAATGAAATATCCTAACAAGGGAAAAGTAAGTTAAAGCATTGCAGCCAGTTTTTCACTATTAATAATTTCACTTGAAGAACGGGGGAAATTGCTTTAATAAATATTTGAGATTCACACATGAAAGCTATTAGTGAAGTCTTTCAACTTCTATTTTATGTTCAACTACATTACATATTTTTATAATGTGAAATAGACTTTAAACTGTCATGTGTAGGCTCTTCAAAAACCTTAACATTGCCATTCTATTTCTCTTAATTATCTGTTTCCTGATTTTTATGTTAGTGTAAGTTAAAAAAGTGTCATATTTAGAAGGTCAGACTCTGTATCATTTTCTCCTTTTTTCAGGAGCCATTTGAAATAGTGTTATAGCTACAGTTGCAAAACAAGTTCTCTTCATCGCATTATTTAACAAATAATTTACCTTTATACTGTATTTTTAAAAATAATATTGGAATTAATCTCTTTTTTTGATATTTGGGAATATCAACATCATCCCCTTTGGAAATAATCTGGAATAAATAAAAATCTTCAAAATTTTAGTAAAAATTCCGAGTTAGATTTATGAAGTTACAAAATTTCCTTCTCCCTTTTTAGCCACGCAGACTTTATTCCCTGTACATTATGATAAAAAATGGAATAATTTTCACTTCCCAATTAAGGAATTGCTGTAATAGGCTTCATATGATGCTGACTGGTGAAAACCATGAAATTTATGAAATACCACCAATTGTTGCTTCTGTGACTCTGATTTTTCTTCCCCTGTATTTGCTTCCCTTCACTAACAATGGGACACTTCTGAGTGTGTTGTTACAGTGGGAGTTCGGCTGAATGTCTTGTGTTCTGAAAGTTCTGACCTGTTTTTTACATTAAGACTTCATATTCATTAGAGGAGCCCTCAAGTTGTTCTGAGTAGGATTTAAGGCCAAAATATTTCCAGTCAGGAAAAAAGATAAGATGTTAAAAGAAGGAAATGGAGAGGTAGCCTGAAAATGTGCAAATCTACTTCTCTCTTCCTGGGTTGTGAGAACTACAATCTAATCATCCCAAAGAAACTCTTCTGTAAGTCAGCTATGGGAGATGTGTCAAGAAAACATGCACTATGCATGCTCAGTGTTACCAAGTGCTTATAAAATGTCATAAATAATTGCCCCAGTCTTCCTGTTCATTTACCCAGCCAGTCCTTTGAGTAGTTGTGTATTTTTCTGATCCCATTGCAAGCACACACTTCAGAACACAGTTGAAAACTTGGACTCTGCTGAGCTGTCTGTTGCTGTAGTGAATAATCCACACATAAAAGTGATGATTTTATTTTTTTTTTTTAGGAATTTGGCAAAAATAAATTAGAATAGAATAGTTCCAGTTGGAAAAGCCCAGATGCCTGACCACTTTAGGGCTACCCAAAAGTTAAAGCATATTGTGAAGAGCATTGTCCAAATGCCTCTTAAACACTGACAGACCTGGGGCATTGACCACCTCTCCAGAAAGCCTGTTCCAGTGTTTGACCACTTGATCAGTAAATGAATGTTTCCTAATATCAAGTCTGAACCTTGCCTGATGCAGCTTTGAACCATTCCCATATGTCCTGTCACTAGATACCAGGGAGAAGAGATCAGCATTCCCCTCTCTTAAGACAAGCTATAAGGATGAAATTTTTTACTGTAAGGGTGGTGACCTAGATCAGAGCGACCTGATCTAGCTGAAGATGTCCTTGCTCTCTGTGAGGGGGGTTGAATTAGATGACTTTTAAAGGCCTCTTCTAATCCAAAGCATTCTATGATTCCTCTCACTTCTCCTCCTCAGGAAGCTGTGGTCACCCCTCAGCCTCCTTTCTCCAAACTGTACAACCCAAGGTCCTTAACCACAGACATTCCTTCCAGCCCTGTCACAAGCTTTGTTGCCCTCCACTGGATGTGTTTGAGCACCCTAACATCTTACGTTTCAGGGTCCAGATCTGCACACAGCACTCAAGGTGAGGCTATGTCAACTCTAAATACAGTGGGATAATCACCTCTTTTGACTGTCAGGTTATATACTGTGTTTGATGTTTGCCCTCTTGGCTCCCAGGGAACACTGCTGACTTCTGTTGAGCCTGCTGCTGACCAGCAGCCACAGATCCCTTTCTGAAGGGCTGCTCTCCAGATGCTCCTCTCCTAGTCTGTACCTGTGACCAGCATTACTCTGTCCCAGGTGCAGAACCCAGTGTTTGGAATTGTTAAATTTAATGCTGTTATTGCATGTGAATAACTATGGGAAGAACTCTTCTATGTTCACAGGATAGAGAAGAGAGTTGATTGGGTTTTGTTGTTTTGTTTGGGTCTTTATATATTGGTTGTTTTTGTTGTTTGGTTGGTTTTTTAGCTCAGTGATTTACCACCTCTCAAGAAAGGCTTCTACAGGTACATTGGTCAGAAAAGGAATATTAAAGAAAATGTATCTCCTGATAAATAGGGTGGGAAACCAGCGGCAGCCAGCATGAAGTCACAAATTTATTTTTTATTTTGTGTGTGTGTTTTTTGTTGTGTTTTTGTTTGTTTGGTTGGTTTGGTTTGTTTGTTTTGTGTTTGTTTGTTTGTTTTTTCTCAGTTTTTACAACACTCAGTCTTTCTTTATCAAGTCCCTGAACCTCAAGGTAGGGTCTTGGGGGATCAAAATCCATCCTGTCATAAGACCATGATTGAGACCACCTGAGGAACCTGAAAATGCTTGATTCTATGGGACCTCATGAGATGCATCCCAGGCTCCTGGGGGAGTGGGCAGACGGAGTTGCCAACCTGCTTTCCATCACATTTGTAAAGTCCTAGCAGTCAGCTGAAGTCTCCGGTGACTGGAAAAGGGGAAACTGTTTTCAATTTTAAAAAGCATAAAAAGGAGGACCCTGGGAACTACCTACCAGTCAGCAAGGTTCAGTCCCTGGGTTGGGGCAATCCTCAGTATCAATACAGACTGGAGGATGAATGGATTGAGAGCAGCCCTGAAAAGAAGGACTGAAGGAAACTGGTGTATGAAGAATTGGACATGAGCTGGCAATGTGCCCTTGCAGCCCAGAAAGCCAACTGGGCTGCGTCAAAAGTAGTGTGGCCAGCAGGTTGAGGGGAGGTGATTCTTCCCCCTCTACTTTGTTCTTGTGATAGCACACAGAGTGTACTAGATGATCTTGAAGGTCCCATTTAAGCCAAACCATTCTATGATTCTTTGAATGAAATGGTGAAAATAATTCCTTGACAACTGTAGAGTCACCACAGATAGGCATTTGAGACTTGTGTAAAATGGATTAAGAGGAGAAACAGATGGAGTGAAGGCAAATTGAATTGATGTGCTCAAATTTCTAGCTGGTCCCAAAAAGGTCTCTGCTAACAGCACTGGTGGAGGTATGTCGTCCTTTTTATAGACTGGGGTTTTGCTGCAGTGTGAAAATGCATAGGGGGCTTAGCATCGAGTTAAATTGGAGCAAGTGGAGACTAGCAATCACAAAAAATAAAATTTAGAGTTGTGGGGTTTGATATAATCATATAATCCTTTTGTTTCTTGATATTCTTTAGGGCATATTTTTAGTTGTTGCTTATGTGAAGTGATACACCAGACACTGAATTCTTATTTAGAATTTGAGGGGAAAATATAAAAGACAGGATTTTTATATTATAGTTGAACAGCATTACATCTGTTGTGTCTTTTCTGTCTGAAGTGAATGCACAAATGATAGACTTTTTCTAAAGGAACATCTTTTGATTTAGGATTAACAGGTTCAAAGCAGGTAAAAAAAAAAAAAAAAAGACATCACTTTCATTTTGGCTCAGGTTCTTTGCCCTATGACAGCTGAAACCCAAGAGATGCTCCCCTGACTGAGCTTCAAAATAATGCAACATAACAGTTTATAGTATTAGAATTCTCAGTATTCAAAATATAAAGTGAAATGAGACAGATCCTATTTTACTGGAAGATTGTTTGAGGGAGATTTCAGTCAGTTACCTCTAACAACAATCTTTGAAGAAGCCTTTATCTCTGTAGTGGTCTCTGTGGCACAGGTTTGCAAAGTTATCAAGCTTTCTTGTCAGAAGAATGTGTGCAGTGAACTACCTCAGCTGCTGGTTCTGTTCATCTGTCACTCAAATGAAAGCTTACACTGTGCCTAGCTCTACCAAATTGTCCTGACATACAGTGAAAGGACCTTGTTTATCTGTGTCTTCTGTTCACAGGTTAATAACTGTATTATTCAGTCCATAACTTTATTCAGTCCATAACTGTATTATTTTTGTGGTGTTCTATTTTAAGAGCTTTGCTGAGTTGGTTATGACAGCGAATACAGCCAGAGCAGAAGGATGGAAAGGCCCAAAGAATTGTGGTAAATGGAGTTAAACTGAGCTGGCAGCTACTCAGGGGACTCAGAGTCCAGGACTCAGTATTGTGGCCAATTCTGTTTAATATCTTGATCAGTGATCTGGATGAGGGGATGGAGGGCACCCCCGGTAAGGTTGCAGATGACATCAAGCTGGGTGGGAGTGTTGATCTACTTGAAGGTAGGGAGGGTCTGCAAAGGGATCTGGACAGACTGGATCAATGTGCTGAGGCCGGTTCGATGATGTCAAAAGGCCTGAGGGTGCTGGTCAACAGCTGGCTGAACATGAGCCAGCAGTGTGTCCAGGTGGCCAAGGCAGCCAACAACATCTTGGCCTGTATCAGAAATAGTGTAGCCAGCAGGAGAAGGGAAGTGATTGCCCCCTGTACTGGGCACTACTGAGGCTGCACCTTGAATAATGTGTTCAGGTTTGGGCCCCTCACTCTAAGAAGGATGTTGAGGTGATGGAGCATGTCCAGAAAATGGCAAAGAAGCTGGTGAAGGGTCTAGAAAACCAGTCTTATGAGAAGTGGCTGAGGGATTGTTTAATCTGGAGAAAAGGAAGAAGAATTGTAAAAATCATAGAATGTCCCAGGTAGGAAGAGACCTCTACAGCTCATCTAATCCACCACCCCTCCAGTGAGCAGGGACATTCTCAACTAGATCAGGTTGCTAAGAGCCTCATCAAGCCTATCCTTGAATGTCTCCAGGGATGGGGCCTCCACCACCTCCCTGGGCAAACTGTTCCAGTGCTCCACCACCCTTCTGGTACTGAAAGGACACTATAAGGTCTCCCCAGAGTTTTCTCCAGACTGAACAATCCCAATACCCTCAGCCTGTTCTTGTAGGAGATGTGCTTCAGCTCTCTGATCATTTTCATGGTCCTTCCCTGGATCTGCTCCATCAGGTCCATGTCCTTCTTGTGTTGAGGGCTCCAGAGCTGGACGCAGTAATCCAGGTGAGGTCTCACCAGACCAGAGTGACAGAATCACCTCTATTGATCCATTGGCCATGTTTAACCTTTGATGCAGCTCAGGATGTGATTTGCCTACTGGGCTGCAAGTGTTCATTGTTGGCTCATGTCCAGCTTCTTGTCCTTTAATATGGTAAGGCACAAGCTGTGCAGAAGACACTAAGTACTCTGCTAGGGGAAAGTAGTTGGAGTATTTATTTTGAAATTAATGTTTCATTTATGACCTAAGAAGGAGAACTTTTGAATCTGCTCGTGAAATCAACAAGGATACTGAAGATTCAAAGTTAGATGCTATTAAATCTGTATCTGGGAAAAAAGGAATAACATGAACATCCATGATGACCAAGAGTCATGGAATGAAATAGGGTGAAATTTAATGCTAAAAAGGTGCAAGTTCTCTAATGAATTTTAAGAGGAAAAAAGGATAACTCTATATCAATTTCTGTAAGCTTTAAACTCAGAAATTGCAAATGCAGAGTAGGATAAAGTGTTTGCATTAGCAATTGCAGGATATTTGTATACATCACATACTGTGATGTTTTAATCATGTGTTTTGGAAAGACTAATTCCAAACAGAATAGGTACAAGATGAGGTCCTACAATTAGTAAGGTAAAGAGCAGCCATCTCTTGATGTGACTTAGTCTCTTGTTGCTTTTTTGATCTGCAAAATGTCTGAGGCAGGAGATAATAGTTCTCTATACAGTACATGTTGGGTTTGGATAAAAAGCAGCTCTTCAGACAGGCTGTTCAGACACTAAAAGTAGCTGTAGTAGCTGAGGTGAGCTGTTCTATCTCTATTAGAACGAGCACATCCTGTGATGAGCTGAGGTAGTCACGAATTTTGACAAAGAAATGGATCACAGATACCTACTTGCTGTTGAACAGTTGTCTGTGTTTGCTTGCTACAGGAATTAAGAAAGATAATGTGGTAGAATTTAACAGAAAACATTTCAAAAAGGTGGGACTAATTACAAACAAGTAGATACTGATGCAGGATTATTTTTTTTTGTAAGGCTCTGAAAAATATTTTAAACCATTTTTTTGCTCTGTTAAGGTTAACTGCTTCTCTGAAGTGCTGTAGTCTGAAGGCAAACAGGTTTTTAGCAGATTCATTTGTTGAGCAGCTGCGTATTTTCTTCACTTGCCACAAATCCAGCGAGGCCACTGGGACTTGAATTAAAGAAGAAAGTGAGAAACATGCTTTGAACTTCACTCTTCAGAGGTAATAGCAATGAGGGAGTGGGCTGGGCTTACTGACAATGCTTACAGTGATACAAAGGGTTGCTCACATATAACATGACAGTCCTTTGCTTTTGTAGTGGCTTCTGCGTGCTTCAGTTCCAACCATTACATGTCTTGTGTGAAGCACCAGTGCTGTTACACTGCCTGGGCCTGCTTGGTATCAGATTGTTGTTGACTGGACAGTTGCTGTCCTTCTTCCAATGTATGCCCATTTCTGCTGCTGCTGTGTACCACTGAAGAGCCTTGCTCAGTTTGCTCACTAATCTTCCAGTGGGCACTGGGAGGCTGTTTTTAGGTCTCGTTGAAGTCTCTTCTCCAGGTTGCACAATCCCAGCTTCCTTAGTCCCTCCCCACATGGCCCACCTCAGCTGTTGGGGTGGCCTTTGCTGAATTCATGTGCTAAGTCTTCTCCACAGCAGTGAAGTAAAAAGTCAACTTCCACAAAGAAAATGCTGGCTTTTCTGTGAAGTTGTATTTTAAAATACAAAAAAAATCTACCACTAGCAAAAAAAAAAAAGTAATGTTCTTAAAAACAACAGTAAAGAAACCCTTAAAACTCCTTGGGAGTCTTGAGAACACAATTTGAATCACTCCATAGTGCCACTATCTGCCATGTAAGTTAATCAGACATTACAGCATGAACCAGTCAAAACAGCTCTCTCCTCTTTTGTAAATGCAAAAATTGACAGACTGTTTTTGGTAAATGGCACGATTTTGTAGAAAGTACTAGCTACATATATTATTAAGAGTCACATTTTCATCAGGAAATAATAAAAACTAGTGAGTTCTTCAGGACATCCAACATACACCTCTTAAAAAAAGAAAAAAGATTCTCTACATTGCATGTCCTAACTAATTATCTTTTTACAGTCTCTTCTTAAATAAGAAGCACCTCTGGGATCATCAGAGTATAGAAATGTAATCCTTTGTATTCTTTGTGCTCTTTACGAAGCCTACAGATAAACACTGTGAAAATTTTGCAGTTCTCTTAATTACAGAAATAAATTCATTAGATCTGTGCCACCTCATTGCTACCTCAGTCCTACTAGTTTGACCACCTTAAATAACACAGGATAGAAACAGGGATCTGGGCCTAATATTCTTTTTATGCAGAAAAACTAATGTTGACTTGCATAGGACTTAAATTTCTATACAGTAGATCATACAGGCAGTTACACAGCCAAAAATGTGCTAACCTGGAAGAGGCAAAGGCCACTGATATTTCAAGTCAGTGGCTATTTTCTGCTTTTTAATTTTTGTTTGCTTAATTATTGGTTTTGCTTTAGGTGAGTGGTCCCACACTATCAGTTCATAATTTCTGTTTATGGCTGATTTTCTCCTCTTGTCAGAAGAAGAGGGCAGAAAAGTGACAAAAATGGAAAAACCACTTACTATATAGAAGCCATTTACAGCTACACTATGGACAAGTGCAGCCTATTATGAACCACGATTCCAAAAAACACTCCAAGTATAGATGACTTAGTTCTGTCCCTTTTCACTCAGACACGCCAGAACATGCATCTGTTGTGTTGGATGGCTCCATCTATAACAAATATTTTTTATTTTTTTACATTTAATGTTGTCTGGAACTTTACAAGCCTCTCATATTTACCTTTGCAATTCCATTAATTATGTGTTAGGGATTTGAAACATACATAAAATCAGAGCCTGACCTTTACAGGGGGGATGACACAATAAGTATTTTTTGTTCTTTTTGTTTTTTATACAAAGAGCAACAAAGCAAACTAATCTGTTTATAGAAAATAAAACCTAAAAGCAAACAGTGATCCCCTCTCAATGTCGAAATCTTTACTGTAGCAAAATTAAGTACTAAAAACAAGATAGTGATTCTTGTGAGAATACCGCCATTGACAATAGTGGTACCAATATTTCACAGCAAAAAGGAAAGGTAAAAGTTGAAAAAGTCTAATATTTCTATAAATTTAAAGAGCAAACCCACTTGCCACTTACAGGATCCTTAGCCCTCAGTGTACACTCAAAATTTGTGCATGTTATTTCCTTCAAGGATTGTGAACACATGTTGTTTGACTAGTGAAACATGACACAAAATTTTAAGATTGTTCTTTGAAGTGAAACTCCATATTTTTTTTCTTTATAAGGCTCTTCAGCAGTCAATTACCCAAAATAAGATTAAAGCTATTTCTTAGTCCATTTGAGTATGGACAGGAAGAGCAGAGCTCAGTCATGCTTCTGCGGAAAAACCTCTCCATGTTTTATATTGTATTGTGCAGATAAAAGTAATTCTTAATTCTTTACAGTTATACATGCTTAATATTAAATTAGTGGTGCAGAACTTTTTTACAACTTCAGTGTGTGTAAGAGATGCTGCCATGTGAACTTGAGCTGCTTCTCTCAACCTTGAAACATGCCGTTTTCCCATCTGTTGGGCTGCTCTCATTCTATTCTGTCAGTCAGAGAGTTGCTGCTTCTCGCTGATGCTAATTAGGGTGCTAGAGCCTAACATTATTAGGTCTAAATTAGATAACTTGCTGGAAAATCCAGCAAATACTGAATAATGCATTTCTGTCTGGGTAATGTGGGCTTTTGGATGCTGTATGCACATGTGTTGTGAGATAGAAGCTTCACAGAGTGCATACACCTGCATTCACACCTATGTCAAAAATAGGTCTGTTAATGATGGTTTGTGGAGGTGTCAGGTATAAATAAAAAGCTGGTTTAGTCATAAATTATTTTAAAAGAGTGTCAAGTGTGGCAAGCTACAATTTTAAATTAAGCTATAGTGAAAACTCTTCGACTAAATGCCTTGAATACTGAAAAGAACTTATTATTTCTTTTGGTAACATCTAGATTTAGCTGATCTGTCTTTTCTTAATGTATTTTTTGTAACTTGCTTATCGAGCAATTACCACATGAATAAAATTGCCAGGTAGCTGTAAAAAGAGAAATGACAGAATAAAGTCCAAACCATTTAGTTGTTTGTCCTGACAAGTGATGGGTTTCAGATTGTAATTGACTATGATGTTTGTCAGTAAAAAAGACTTTCACTAAAACTTTTCAGTTTGAAGCCCTGCGAAGCTAATGGATGCGATCTGGGAACATCTGCAGATAACCCTGGTTGCTGTGCCTTCTCTTCTCTAGCAGACTTTAAAATCTGTAAAGGGAATGGTGATGTATGGCCCTGGCTTATCTGCCTTTGCTCTTCTTGCATTTAAAGGATCTCTGGACCCACGAGAAAGACCAACTTTTTAAGGGTAGTGATCAGAGTGGCAGCCAGCAGCCAGTTGCAGTGCAGATAAGTGAGAATTGCACAAAGGTTTTGGGGGGATTTGGGGAATGAAGAAAGGGCTTGTTCCTTGGTTTTTGTTCTCTTACAGAAAATTGTCAATATGGGCTTCAGATACAGACTCTTGCTGTCTGCAAAAGGGCATCCTGGAAATCGTGACTGGAAAATATCAGTGTTTTATATGCAGATTAGAAAATTATTTTAGTGGTTTGTTTGTTTGGTTGTTTTTTTTCCACTGCAGTCATAAGATAATAGTATTTGTGTAATTGAAATAGGAGAAAAGAGTAACATCAGTTCTCCTTTTACTTTGACATATTTTCTCTGGCTTATTAAGAGAAACAGTGGACACAATCCATCAAAGTGCCCATATATATATTTTTATTATTGTTATTTTTGCATTTTATTGTCCTGCTCACTTGCAAGATTCCATAGTCTATATTCCCTATAATGATCTCTCGCATTGAATATAACCTCTGTGAAATGTATAGGACTGAATATTCAGTTTTATTTTTTAACAACTTTCGGAATAATTTAGCTGTTCAGTAAAAATGTAATATCCATGAAGACCCATTTTTCCCAGCCTCTTTTCATACTTTGTAAAAATAATGTATATAAATCATGGTAACACTTAGACTCCTTGACAAAGCAGTGTTCTTACTTTTTTTCTTCCTAAGGCAAGATCTTCAGTAAAGTTTATTTGTATTTAAAGGAAACTAATAATTTCCAGGAGATCTCAACAATGTTAAATAGTATAGTACAGATATATTTCATTTTCCATCTGTCTTGCAAACAATAGTGAATAGGCAGGTGTCTTAGGAAGTGTCTGTTACATTCAGCTGCTCCTTTTCTTCACTTCCTGAATATGTACTTTGGCTGCAGTACTGCACTTTACCTGTCACTTAAATTTTAAAATTTCCATCTTTATTTCAGATTTAGTTTCTAAAAATGCAGCTTACATTTTCAACACCTTGTCCAAGTAGTATATATTTCAAAACCTGTTACTGAAATGGACACTTGTCAACGTTGTCAAGGTTTGACTTTCATTAGAATTGACACCTGTTGGTGAGGAATATGCTCCAAATTGGAGATGTAATCAGTTTGTAAATTTGCCACCAAAATTTAGTCTTTATTTCTGAGTTAGTTAGGAATAAAAAAAAAAAAGACTTTTTTTTTAAATTTGAAACATCAGATAATTTTCTAATAGAAACAATAAAGATGAATTGAAACAAGGAGGAAAAGATAAAGATTACAAAAGAAGGAAAGGCAAAATTCAATATGAAAACTAGTTTTGTGAGGAATTCAGAAATTGTAAAGTACAGCAATGGTTAATCGCTTCATGGGGTATGATAGGTTGACCTTGGCTGGGCACCAGGGGCCCACTAAGATGCTCTATCACTCCCTCCTTCTCAGCAGGACAAGGAGGAGAAAATAAGATGGGAAAAACCTCATGTGTCAAGGTAAAGACAGTTTCCTGAAAGCAATACAAAGGCCACACCTGGAAGTGAAGGAAAACATAGATTTATTCTCTACGTCCCATCACAGATGATGTCTAACTTTCCTGGGAAACAAGGCTCCAGATGTGTAGTGTGCCCCCCACGTCATATGGTATGGAATATCTCTTTGGCCAGTTTGGGTCAGCTGTCCCAGCTGTGTCTTCTCCCAAGATCTTGTCCACCCCATCCCACTGCAGGAGGAATGTTGAAAAAAAATACAGCCTTGGTGCTGTGCGAGCTGTGCCCAGCAGAAGGCACAACACGTGTGTGTTATCAGCACCTTTCCAGCTCTCAAATCAAAGCACAGCACTGGGAGGGCTGCTATAGTGAAAATTAACTCCAGCTCAGTCAGACCCAACATAGGGATATTTGTTGAAGTACTGTCAAAATATTAACAATCTAAGTTTCCCTTTTTCTTTTTCTTTTTCTTTTTCTTTTTCTTTTTCTTTTTCTTTTTCTTTTTCTTTTTTCAGGGATATTTCTGAGCTCTTGAATGTGTGTGTTGTTTTTTGTTAGTGTTTTTTTTTTTTTTTTGTAAAACAAACAACCAACCTTTGTCTTCTTTTTCATTCAGTGTTAGTCAGTATGGTTTCCCAAAGTTGTATCACTGCATCTTTGCAGTCATCTAAGAAAATTGAGACATAACGTATTCATTAAAACAAAACAATCCTCAAACAATTCCACTGCCCATGTTAGAGGAGGAGAGGATAAATTTCCTAAAGGAGGCTGTGTTGTTTGTACCAACTTGCTTCAGATAGTTTCTGCTTTTAAACATGAAGTATTGCTTAAATCTTAAAAGAAGGCATTTAATTTCCCTGTGCTTATTAAATAGGGCATGCCTACAATACATGACACCTATTTGCAATCTCTAGTCCAATTAAAGTAAGAAGGTGTTTCTGAAAGTTCAGAGGCAGTGTCTTCAGTCACCACAGTGTAAGCCCAATCAACAAGCTTGCAAATCTTTTGAAGTAAGACTAAACTGGACTCCAAAGAGAGAAATAACAATCCCGCTTTATGTAGTGATACAGACAGAACTGAGCTCATTAAATCAAACTGAATTAGTCCTTAATAGATAACCCTGCACAGTTTTACATAGTGCTAGCAAGTAAGTGCTCTGGGACAATTAAGGGACAACTCATGTTTTCTAGTCTTACCTCTGAACAGTTTATTTTGGTTTGAGGTAATAAATAAATGTTAAAATACCTGAATTTTCTTTAAAAAAGGAAGATTCTTCATAGTGGATTAATTAAGGTTAGGGAACTTGTCCAAATATACATTTTGGTCATATGTCCAATTGATCAAGTAATTTGTCATTTCAAAGCATCTAAAATAAAGCAAAGTAATTTCAAAGCTTTTTTTTTTTTTTTTTTAACTCCTTAGGTTGCTTTTTCATATAACTAATGCAATGCTTTATTAAGCAGAAGCTTCATGCAGCAGTTTTTGAGGGCTTCATATGAACTTCAGTCTTCCCTAGCGTTTTTAGTCTTGTATACAAGATTGCAGAAATCATGTCCTCTGATGCAATACAAACATGCATTTTTTATTATAAATTGTCATCAATTTCTTTTTTTTAATATACTTCTGCTGCTATTTACTGCACTAGTTCATGACTGGTGCTTTCAGCTGCAAACTGATCACTGTATAACTTTTTTTTGCATTCATGCTGAGATCATTTGCATCATCATCATTCTTTCACTTCTGTAGTGTTTCTTTCTTGGAGAAACGTTTCTTTATCTATTTATTTATTTATAACTTGCCTTTGATTTCTTGATTCGGATTTGGATACCTAGATGAAGAGAAAAATTTTCAGAGCTTTACAGTGTAGAAGATACAAATGGTGAAAAAAAAAATAGCAGATTCTAGAAAATTTCTGGTCATAAAATTAGACATTTGACATTTTCAGATGAGCATCAAGAATGAAGAGGATACACAGAATTTTCACATAAATACTGGAAAAATAAAAATATAAGCCCTAGCTATTTATCTCAGCATCTTGATGGGAGTATGGTTTGTTGGGCCTTGAATTGCTGAACCTCTGATATTACAAATTTTTTACGAGAGTTTAGAGAGAATCTATTCTTATAGATGAAGGCAAAGCAAAAGTCACAATGTATCTGAAGAGTTTTCCAAAATACAACCTCGCAAGTTTTTTGAATTGAAATTCTTAGTAGTTACTGATGATTGAGTCTTCAATGGCATGAGAGTACATATTTAAGATACATACGAAGGCTGTCCAGGAATGTCTGTTTTACATATTTGATTCAGCCAGGGGGAGGTTAGGGAGTCCTGGAGCATGCCAATATTGCTGATGTGATAGCTCTGTAAAGAAATCAGCAAGATCCTTTATACATAGGAAGTAAAGTTGAAAGGAGTTCAGGATGAGAGAGGATGACTTTAGGAAAATAAGTCATCACTGTGACTTAGGTTATTAGAAAAAAACATTGTGGCATCAAAATGAAATGGTTTGTATTAAATTCTGCTTACAAGAATCACTGTAAATCTCGACAATATAGTGGTGTAGTTTATGTACTCCCATGAAGAATCTGTATAACCACAGTATCATCATATCTGTCTGAATCACAACTTTAGTAGTGTGTTAAAAATAGTGGTTTACAGATAGTAGTATTAAAAAATCCAAGTCAAGTTCACTTAACCATGTTGTTATGTACAGAAATTACAGTCTTCTTTTTAACATAAGTGCAATTCTAAATGTAATTTTGATATTAAAACTTACTGAAATATCTTCCTTGCTCTTCACTCCAGTATAAATTATAAGAAATATAAGGAAAGAGATAACTATGAAATAGTGCACAGTGTGTTGGGTTTTTTTTTCCTGTAGTTTTTCTGGATTAAAATTGCTCATAGAAAATTAAGATTTAAGAGACAGTAGTTAATTTTAGAATTGCTGGAAGATGTAGTTTTCATAAGTTTTTAGTTATAAAATCCATCACTAATTTTGATCTCTCATATATCATAGCATTTTAACTTTACCCACTCACTTCTGTATTAAACACAGTACTTGTATTGTGGCTGAGTATGAGACACCTGGGAGAAAAATCTGCCTGCACATTTCAGTTACGTTACTGTCAAACATTCCTTAATTTACTTTTAAATATCAGCCATTTTTTTAATAGACTAAGATTAATAGATTAAGATTAAATGCTAGAAATTTCTCCCGTTTTTCTCATTCTCGAGTTATTGGAGGAATGTTTACTGTATTGCTGATAAAGCAGATAAACAATAGTGGACACTTAACCAAAATGCGAGAGACCACAAATTTCTAAACAGCTCCTATTTGCACACTACACATTCACATCTTGGGTTGGAGGTGTGGGTGTTCTAGCTCTGTGTCCCCACTGCTTCCCACAGCCCTCTGGGGCTTGTCCTGGTGCAAAAGTTCCCTCAAGGTCCCACAGGGACACTCTGGTGGAGGTCCTCACATGTGGCACACCCAGAGAGGCACATGTAGCCTCTTGTGGCCTGCAGTAACCTGTCATTTCAGTAGCAGGACTAGACTACGGCAATTCTCTTCTTAAATTATGAGTATGTACTGAAGTAATTTGCTGAGTTGAGTCTTGAGAGAGTTTTGAGTCACTGATACGTGATAGGTCACATATTTTATCATATTTTTTTTACTTGTCACCTTATTTTACCATTCAATGTACATATACTCAAATTGTTGCAGTTTTTAGGACCGTGACAGCTCTGAACTTTAGCCATTATGTATTCTCATAAGAACTGAATTAATTACTGTGATTTTACAAATTTGCCTATCTGTGAATTTGGAAGGATTCCTACTTGACTGTAAAACCCGACCTCACAAAGGTTAGTGTTATGTAAAATTTATAATGCTCACTTTATTTTTAAATTAATCTGCTAAAATGATCTAAAATGATCAAAAATGCATCTGTAACACATGCTCAATCTGGCCCCCAGTCTGACCCACCCCAGTAAGCTACTATGATGTTATAATTAAACTACTGAAATAAAATCATGAGGCAGCTTTGCAAAATTCACCTGTTCAGGCAGCACGTATGCTGGGTCTTCATATTCTTTTTGCACATCAGAGCTGAGCTTTGGTTGAGTACCTGATGAAGACTATCCTGGGTTCGGTTCAGGTTAATTATCACAGCAGCTGGCCCAAGCAGGTGGGAGGGGCCACAGATGGGAAAAACAACTGAACCAGCCAAGGGGATAGTTAATACCATACTGAGTCATGCCCTTATATAAGGGGAAGGTTAGTGTAAGGGCACCAGTTTTCAGTTTGCTTCAGTGTGTTTCTTCAGGGAAGCTGGAGCAGGGAAAGTGGGGGTCTCAGTCACAGGTAGAGCCTATCACTCACTTTGCATATCATATCATTAGTACTGCTGTTTTCTTCTCTCTTTGTGTTATTTTATTAAACTGTCCTTATCTCAAACCACTGGGTCTCTTTTATTTTTTCCCTCCTGTTTTTCCTTTCCATCCCACAGGAGAGGGCATGGAGTAGGGGGAAGTGGCAGGTGAGCAGTTGTGCGGTGTTTAGCTACCATCAGAGGTTAAACCACGACAGAGACCTATGAAGTTTTGCCTCAGGAATTGTAAAGTGTTATCAATTACACTGTTGTGCTTTACATTGTGTGGCAGTGGGTATACAGGGGAGAGACTGAGGATGGAGCATTTAGGTGATCTGAGGAGGCTTTCTTCTCCCCATTCTACAACTTCATGTTTCAGCCTGTGAATTTATGTTCACAGTGTATTGTATCTTTCCTGCTTTGCCAGAAAAAGTTGCATTGTGCGAACAATAATTTTTTTTTTTTTGCTTTGTGCTACGGGCTAACTTGCTGGCTACCTAAATGCAGTGTAAAAGTAGTCATGGAGGTGTTGATAGATAATGGAGCTAAATGTGGAAATTGCATGTTGGAGTGTAATTCAAAGTCTTTGCACATTGCATAAAGTGGAAACCAAACTGAAAGGTATACTGAAGTGTTAGAAACTACATTTTAATTTAATTTTCCAAGTTTCTATCCATGCTACCTATTCCTTGTTTCATATAAGTTACAGAATCTTAGATGATTTCCTTGATCCTTTAACCATTGTTCTATGCTTCATGAATTATATTATCGATAGTTAGTGATTCTGAAGGCACAGAGGAAGTAGATCCTTTACCTTGGTAGGCAGTAGTCACTGATGCAAGGAAGTTTTGGTCACATTTACATAATGATGGTGGTGATTTTGTTTATTTTTTTTCTTTAGTATCCTGGTATTGTAACATTTAGAAAAATTAAATTAAGCAATGTCTGATTTGTATTGTGTACAAGAATGACACACAATTTGTTATAATTTGGCCATCCCACCATAATTTGACATAGATACTAATGTTTTAAGAACTCATTAGCCTGTAGTACCTTTTAGTAATAAAATATTTGTTAATAATTAATTTTAAACACTTCAAGTAAAGTCTCTGTTGGTGACTAAGAACATCTTAGAAAAAGTAGGA
Source organism: Chloroceryle amazona (assembly GCA_027560015.1). Lineage (NCBI taxonomy): Eukaryota > Metazoa > Chordata > Aves > Coraciiformes > Cerylidae > Chloroceryle > Chloroceryle amazona. The sequence goes on along the minus strand of JANHFX010014094.1, from coordinate 85,651 downwards.
CTCCTGAAATTTTTTTTGCTGTGCACAGAGACTTTCAGCTGTAGCAAAGGGGGAGGAATATACTGTATGTATAATGATAAATTTATTCTCGATTAAAAAGATAAATATTAAATAATGAATAAAATTGTGTTATACAAACAAGAGGTAGTTCTTCCAAAGTTATATTCACAATCAGTTTCTTAGTGCTATGGGTTTTGTGCTGTAGACTACTACAAGTTACCTAGCAAAGTGGCTCCAGACAGGAAAAAAAAGGTGTAAGTAACTGATGAAAACAGCAGAGAGCTGTTAGCTTCATTTTCATGAATTTTAGCTGTGTGCTCGCAAATGCTAATATTACATATTTCTCAGTTGCTGTTGGCCATCCTACCGGGGAGGTATGAGGTGTCATGCATAATAATGCGTTGGAGAAGTCATTAAGCTAAGCAACCTGTCTACCCATTCCATCAGATGCTGTTCTTCATTTTTTACTTTGGAAAGCAGTATTAGGCTAGAACAGAAAATATGAAAATAACACAAATGTAAAGGGTCAAATCCTACTGCTGGTTTTCTGTGACTTTTCTGATATCTGAGAACAAGCTGCCAAGCACAGAATATTTTTTGGTATATTAAATCTGTATTCTTTCCAGCCTCAGATGTAAGAAGTGTTTTGGCACTAATGCAGTCCAAGAGAACGCAGTTCATGTCTATGTATATGTTGCTTATTGTGATCTTATTTTTTCCCCTTATTTTTTCCCCTCACACAAACATTTTTAAAAGAATCAGCTTAAACTCAGTGATTCCAAGTAGATATGATCTATATTTCCCCGTGGATATGTTGCAAGGGTGGGTTTGCCAACTTAAGGCTGTATCATCACTTCCTTGTCTGGGTAGAAGTGAGTCTCTCTGGGTTGTAGGCCATTTTTCAATAGTGATGTCTTGCCAAACTACTTCCTACCTCAACATATATGAAAACAAGGCATCAAACAAGTGCACAAAAAGAGGATATTTCCTGGGAAGAAACAACCAAAACCTATAAGAAAATATATGTCTTGAGGCAGTTTGACTACTGCAGAGAGAATGATGCCAACAGCTCAGCATTACACTGGGGAAATAATAAATTAGGAGCATGTCTGCTTATATTCTAATTTGGCACTCCTGTGCCTGAATTCATGCATGACAAATTTAAATATTCAGAAGAAAGCTCATACTTTCATTTCTGCCTACATAATAATTTCGGATGCTTTTCAGATGTAAGCAAGACACAATTCCCCAAAATTATGTCCTGATTAAAAAAACATAAACGTACTTTTTGTACTTCTGAAATATGAATTAGCTCTAATTTAACATGGAGAGGGCTGAGTTGGAAAGATAGACATGCTCAAGGGTAAATAACTATCTTTTCTTAAATAACTTTGCTTTTACAGTCTGTGGAAAGGAGTCTGCCAAAAAAGGAAACTTACCCTAATGCAAGAAGGACCGTGGCATTTTGTGGTAACTGAAAAAAAAAAAAATCAAAATAGAGGCTACTTTCATTGGAGTAGGTGTATGCAGACACCTTCTTCTGAATGAAAGACTTTCTCTTAGGGAAAATGGGAGATAATGTACTATTGGAGCTTACCAAGGTGGAAACACTTTTTCTGAGTCTAAATCAAAGAAAATATCCTTTAAGAGATAATTTATCTTTTTGGGAATGCTCATTTTTATTTAGTACATTTTATGGTATCTTACTTCATCACTTTTATATCTTTAGGTATCATTCTATTGGGAATTTGTATAAGGAAATAGTATCAAAGTTAGAATTATATGATGTTTTCATTCATAGCTAGTTTTTGAGAAACTCTGTGGGTATCTGCTCTTAAGTGTAGGTTAGCCTTTAGAGCTAAAAATGTAAGTGACTTTTATGGTAGCCAGTGGCTAGTTTTATGTGTATGCAACTTACTGATGATTTATGATCTAATTTCTAATTTCTATAGTTTTAAAAATTATATTTTTGTATTTGTTAGGACTGTATGTCTATGACAGTCATGATGGCATGGATTTTAGAGCTGGGACAGTACTGAGTTGTTAAGCCTTAACTTGCGTTTCACTTCCTCCAGTTAAAGTTTTTCAGGGATGAATTATGAGAAAGCTAGCACTAAATATGTATGCTTGGAGAAAACGCACTGCTGGTGGAACTGCTGTGGTTGTATTGGTTTGACGGGAGTTAGGACAGGGTTTGCAGCTCATGTGCTACCCTGTGAAGATTCCCCTATGCAGTAAGTGTGTTGTCCACTTGGACCCAATTGTGAACATCAGGTATGCTATGTGAAGAGGACACAAAGTGGTTGATCTTATGAGGCCTATAATTTATGAATAGGCTTTGAGACTCCCTAGTTTTCTTCTTTCTTATTCTTTGCTGTTTCTGTCTCTTTGTACCATGTCAGATAAACCACTTTTCTCTTGGTTCAGTGCCTGTTGTTGTCTTATCAGTTTCCTTTTGCTTGGTAATGAGGCTGGACTTTACCTGTCATGAGATCATAATTCCAGTTTCAATTTTCTTCACAACTATATATTTTCAAATATCTTTTTCTGAAGTTTTATCTTTGGATGGGCTCATTTTAAGAAAGAGCTTCCCTAAAGTTCAACCCTTTAATTTTTGGGAGGTGTTTACCAAACTATTCTGTTACAGCATTTCTCTGTTGGGTTACTGGTTTAGGATCTATCTCCATCTGAATGAGATGCTTCTTCAGAGGGTAGTTAATTTCTGAGTTCTTTGGAGATTGCTATCCCCCCCCTCCCCCCCAATGTCAAGGAGATTAGTATAAATATTCTTATCTTAGTCATTTCAGCAATGTACCTACAATTTTGTGAGATGAATTTGGTCTATGTTATCTTATCACCTTCTGCAAAGACAGAAGAAGGGCTTTTGGTCCATAAGTTTCCAGGTATTGCATACAATATGCAAACGGTAAATCCACTTAGCAGGGTGATTAGTAATCCTTTTTCTACCTCCATAACTTCAAATGATCTGTTCCTATTGATTTTGACTGTAAAAGGCACTGAGGTTTTTCACAAACTATTAATTGTTTCAGTCCTAAGACATGTTGAACACCTATAATGAAAAATGAAAAATTAATTTTCAAACTGCAGTGTGTTATTTAACTAAGAACTGCATTTTATGAGCTACATACTTATGAAATTGTTCCTAGATATTTTTAATTTCTAGCTCTTATCACAGTTCCCACATTTAGTCATTGAATCATAAAATCATTTTGCTTGGAAGAGACCTCAAATATTCATTTATGCTGAAAGCCCATTTAAAAAAAATATAAGTAAATCTCTGAAATAGTTCATCAAGTAGATGCTACTGACAGTTCAGATACCATTTTGGTGTCTCTTTGTAGCCTGGGAACTTGTTTTATCTGACAGCTGTTTTAAAGCTGCTGTCTAACAGTAAATAACTTGTTCTAAGTTCTCCCTCAAGCCAGAGTTTCCACAACCTGATTTTTAATGTGTTAGAGAATACCCTTATAGCACATGGCTGGCTTTCATATGTTCCGTGCTCAAACTGCACTCAAACACCTGGTTAAAAAACTGAAAACTGACTAGACAGTTTTTGCTAATGTGTTGGAGCAACTTTGTAGGTAATATCAGTTTCCTTCCTCTTCCTTGGAGGTTTCTTCTAAGAATTTTACCCTAGTGTTAACTTGAGCAGGTTTCTGTTATCTGAGTCCCAAAAGTCCCCTTTTATTTGCCTATTTAACTGCATACTCTATATTAAAATCTGTGTGTAGTCTAGAGTGTGATCTTCCTGTTGATGAAGTAGGGGAATGGTCAGTAGGAGTTATGCTGTTTAGCACAAACCAAGACTCCACCAGCATCTTTCAAGATTTTAACTGTTAATTCCAATCTGTTCTTAATTGAGTAATATCTTATTCTCAGCTGCTGTATCCTTCATTTTACCTGACAGTCTTAACTATTACTTAGTGTAAAAAAGACTGTGCAGGCTCCTGTTTTCCAGTTGGCTTATCCTTCAGCTCATAGAAGCATAGATTAAGCCATTTCACAGAGAGACAATTATCCATCCTATCCATTATCCTCTATATGACAGGAGCTGGTTTTATGACCCTTGGAAGCAAGCAAGACTTCTGCACAATTATACAGCTGTATAACATGGAGGAAAACCTGCCTTTCACTTACAGACTGTTAAGCAATTTATGAACTTAAAAGTGGCTTTTAGAAATAAAATTGAAAACAAAGTTTTTTGGGTTTTGTTTTTTTCAACAATACCATATTTTGAATATTTTCAAGTAATTTCAAAATAATTTAGAACAATTCTCTAATGTATGCATTGTCTTCATGTAAGAACATGGACTGAAACATCATGCTTAAAAAAAAACAAACACGCAAGAATCTGCAGGACTGATTCACATGCAAACATTCACATCCTTATATGCAGTGAGACAAAGGTCCCTACATGCAAATCTGAAGTAAGTGACCTTGTCCAGGTCAGTTGTGCTCTCAGTGGACCAAGTGAGTGAGTGCCTGTCTTCAATAAGGGAAGGAAACTTGGATCCTTGGCGAGATTCTTGGGAAGGGTGTAGAGCAAATTCACCTAGAATCCACTTTCCAAACGTATGATGGACAAGAACATGATTTGCAATACTCAGCACTGATTTATGAAGGGGAAATTTCACCTGGTCAACCTCACAGTTTTCCACAGTGATGTCATTGGCTTTGTGGATGGGATGCTAGGAGTGAATGTTATTTATCCTGACTAGCAAGGCTTTTGACACTGTCTCACATCATATCCTCATAGACAAATTGACAAAGTAAGGACTAGATAAATGGAGAGGTGGATTGAAAACTGTCTGAATGGCCAGAATCAGAGAGTTGATCAGTGAGTGACATGAAGTCCAGTTTGAGACTGGTCATTTACTGGTGTACTGAGGGAATCAGTAATGAGTCCTGTCCTGTTTACCATCTTCAATAATGACCTGGGTGATAAGAGAAAACCCTAAACAAGTTTGCAGATAAAACCCACACAGCATGTTTTCCTGAGGCAGGGAAACACCAGGGCAGTGGAGAGACCTGCCAGGAGCTAGAAGCTCATGTGGGAGATGGTGATGAGGCCTGGGCATGGCCAGAGGAACAGTGACCACCCCACACCTGTATAAAGCACCCAGGGTGTGTGAACAACTAGGAGTGGTGCGACCAGAGTGTGGTGCAGCGGTTTGCACAGCAGTTTTTCTGAAAAGGTGTGCAGAAAGGGTCCTGAAGCTCTGCAAGCTCAAGAGGTTTCTTCCATAATGGTGAGCACTCGCCTTGACTTAAAACCAGCTTTTCTTCAGAGAAAGCCCTTGAGATGTCTAACACTTCCACTTGGATGGAACTGGTAAAGAAGGAGATATCAATGCAGATGGTAGATTGCAGTGAGTGCCCAGACCCTTCTGGAGAAAAGGTAAGTACCCCAAAAGATGCACACAGGTTCATGATCTGTTGTGTCAGGTGCCTGAGTTGCCGAGAACAGTTTTCTTTTAGACTGCATGTGATTAGAGATGCTGAGACAGAGATGGATAAGTAGCTTCAGAACCATGATCCTGTTGTGGACACCACAGAAAATGAGACCCCTTGGACACTGGGGACCTGCAAAAGCAGGATTCTGATTATGTCCTCACCCTCCCACATTATAAGCAAAATCAGATATGAAGCTTTAACAGCTATAGATGCCCACAAGCAAGGCATGTGAGGAGAAAATGTAACAGCAGCACAAAGCGGATACCACAGAAGGAAGTGATGAGTGCTTGTAGGGAGTGACTATTGAGGGGCACTGAGGTGCCCATCTGCTGGTCTGACAAGGAAGAGGTATGCTGCCTTCCAGGAGCCAAGCTCCGAGATGTTGCTGAAGGGGTGCCACAACTTGCCAAGAGTATGGAATACTCTTTCATGTGAATGACACCACAAGCCGAACCGGGGCAGAGGAGCAGAGTCTAGGAAGACTACAAAGCCCCAGAGGTAGAAGCAAAAATTATTGGTGCCCAAGTTCTATTTCCTTCCATTTTACCAGTTAGAGGAAATGGTACAGCCAGAAATAAGCATGCAATGCCAATCAGCTTCTGCCTTTGTAGAGGCAGAACTGGTGCTCTTGTGAGGGTTTTGGCTTTTATGACAATGGCACATTCTTCAATGACTATAGCCTGCTAAGGAGGGGTAAGATCCATGTACCTAGAGGAGACAAGGAAATCTTTGCCAGCACTCTGTCCAACTTGGTGAGGCGGGCTTTAAACTGTAGGACTTGGAGGCGAAGTGCAACGTGGCAACACTTGTGCCATTGCAACCAGCTGGGGAATAAGACAGGCCAATCACATCAGTGACAAATGTTCCTTAGCTGCCTTACAAGATGAGAACCAGAAGACTAGCCACCTCAAGTGTATGTATACCAATGTAATGCTGCATTGGGAACAGACAGGAGGAATTGGCACTCCACACCCAGTCAGAAAGATATGATATCATAGGAGTAAGTGAAATATGGTGAGATAGCTCACATGACTGGTGGATCACTATGAATGGCTATAGGCTGTTTTGTATAGAAAGGCAGGAAAGATGAGATGGAGGGGCCACACTGTCTGTTAAGGAAAACTTTGAATGTATAGAAGTCAACTACAATGATTTTAGAAGCCCTGGCAAATGCCACTGGATCAAGATCAGAGGGGACATCTCCAAGGGGCATCTTAGAGTAGGCATCTGTTACCAACCTTCAAACCAAGATGGTAAGTACAGCAAAGCAGTATTTGGGTCACTTAAGCAAGCTTTGGGTCAACAGAACCTGATTTTTATGGGTGACTTCAACTACCCAGACATGTGTTGGAAGAACAGTGAAGCAGCTCTCCAAGTTCCTGGAATGCATAGAGGACTGCTTCCTAATACAACTGTTAGATGTGTCAACCAGGAGCAAGTCACTGCTGGACTTGCTACTCACAAACCAAGAAAACATGCTTTGTAGTATCTTGGCTACAGTGATAACAATATTATGGAGTTTTGGATCCTCTGAGCACCCTGAAGGTTAGTACAAAGGCAAATTTTTTATATTTTAGAAGAGCAAACTTCAGCTCACTCAGAGCTTAGTTAAGATGGATTCAATTCCATGCAAAGCTTCCACAGAGGACAAAGTAGCTAGCAGGTGCTGGGTGTTTTTCAAGAACAATATCTTGGATGCACAAAACCAGATCATCCACTTTAAAACTAAAAGAAGTAGGCACGGCAAGAGACCTCCTTGGCCTAACTGTGAAAGCTTCTGAGTCTGCTCAAAACCTAAAGAGAAGCATAACAGAGATGGAACAGTGGATGAATACCCATAGAGAAATACAAGGGCACTGCCAAGTAATACAGAGAAGCAGTTAGAAAAGCAAAAGCTCACCTCAAATTGAAATTGGATAGAGAAATCAAACTGCAAGAAAGGGTTCTTCAGGTACATAAAAAAGCAAGCTGGGACAGGTCACAGATAGTTGATGGAGTCTCCATCGCCAGAAATACTCAAAGGTAGATTTCACATGATCCTGAGCAACCTGCTGTGGGTAACCATGATTTGAGCAGTAGATTGGACTAGATGATCTCCAGAAGCCCCTTCCAACTTTAACCTTTTTGTCTTTCTGCTCTAGTGTTTTCCTGCAAGTTTGTTGTTTTGGGTTGTGTTGTGAGTTTTTTGTTTGGTTGGTTTTGGTTGGTTTTTTTTCCATGAAGTTTGCAACCTCAAACAAACAAAAAGCAACCAATGAAAACCTCACTTGTGGGA